>JADRCO010000525.1:0-31685 GCA_021464525.1 Rhizophagus sp. LPA8_4_AMF
AGGAAAAAAATCGTATAAAAACCATATAAATAACGTATCCAGTTTTTTTATAGGGCAGGTATATACCGGGTATCTACCGGGTTATATACCGGTATATACCCTGTGAAATATATAACATGTTATTTACCCATCCCTAAGTATGACGTGTTTATCACATCACGACTACCTTACAAAATGGCCAACATTACGACATTCGGCTGAAATTAAGTATAGTGTAAATGTGACATATATCGAGTGATGAATAGGATTTTTCTATCCGACCTCAAATACTTATGAAAAATGGAAACACGAAACCGGTGATGAAAAAATCACGTGAATTTTCGGACATTGTTTCGTGGTTACGCTGATAAAGTAGTCAGCACGACATAATCTAATTTTTTGCAACCGGTCGACAAACGGTTGCACGTGACTTCTTTTATTCTGGCCGGAATTATAAATTTGGCCAGAATTAAAACTAAAGAAAACCAACCGTCTTGATTAGTTAAATTTATTTATGACCTTTTGCTTGGAGATACTAGTATAAAAAGAAAAGCGAATTCGTTGTTAACAGCTGATAAATAGCTATTTGTGATTTAGCATATTTCCAAATACATATTTAAATAACTATGACCACCGCGATATTTGATAAAAATTTTCATTAAAATGAAACATTTTCAAAATGGTAGTGATAATTATAAATTTCTTTAATAATAACTTTAATTTTAATAAATAAGTTCACCATCAATTAATCATTTTCTCCTGATCATGCCACTTTAGAAAAATGCATCAGAAGAACTGAAATGTGACATCTTTTCATTGCAAATCATTCAAAATTTATTAAATGATATATAATATAGTGTTTCGATCCGGATAAAAACCGTTATCCGGATAAATTAAAGAATTATTAGGATTATCCAGTTCGGATAAAAATCCGGATATATTCCGGATAGAAATCGAAATCCGGATAGGATAATATATAAAATTATGTTTTGTAAATCGATCTTAATAAATAAAATACATCAAATTTATTTGATTAAATTGTTACGGTATTTATTTAAATAAAGTGTATTCAGGTTAAATTAAATTATAATTACGGCCAGCATTATGAATTTTACCTGAATTGTGAATTATGCTACCAATTTTTAAAACTTGTGGGGATTGTGATACAAAATTATAATTTCTGGCCATCAAGATTGCTGCGCCACTACTATTATGATGGTTGCAAAACTGGTCCGCTAAGTATACACTATACAGTATATGTATATTTATAGTATTTCTTTTCGATTTTTGCTAAATTTATTATTACATGCACGCACAAAATATGATGAATGATTTTATTCAGTTATTGTAACTGTTAGCAATTATTTTAACAGTTATATTTATTTTTATAGAATCTTGAAAAATACATAAAAAGATCATATTCGAATTAAAGTATTTTTTTTCCACCTGAGTTTTATAAATGACTAGAAAGCTATGGAAAAGATTATTCTAGTACCTGATTAAAAATTAGATTTTTTGGTAATTTTCTTTACATTATCTTGAATTAAGCGTATGTATATATTATAAATTCCTGATTCGAAAATTAGAGAAAAAGTATATCAAAGAGAAGAATTAATTCAAGATTACTTCTAAGCAAATAGTAATAGAGAACTAATTTTTGAAATTTTACAGACTTTTTTTTTAAAAAAAATACTTAAGATAAATTTTCTTTACATTTAAAGTATTTGTTAGGCATTATACTAGAAATTAGTTTAAAGAATACTTTATATATATATTTAAAGATACACCACCACTATCCAACCCAGCGGGACTAAATTACAGGGAAATTTTAGTAAGACTTCTGCATAACAAAGTGAGATTCTTGAAGTATGCGTGCACAAATTATGTTAAAGAGGGTCTTTTGCATATAATTTGGATTGAATTAAAGATGTTACAAAATATAAATATATTAATGTATAACTAACCGTGGTAAAATAATGTGTTGTTTATACCGAGTAATAACACTGTAATAACACATGTGATAAATGATATCCATACTATTGTAGGTATCACTGTAACAATGTAATATTTGCTCCTACATGGCAAAATCCTATCATGTATTACTTGTCGTCACTATAAAATTTATGGATAATGCATAATACTTTAATCAAAAAATTTCGCACATCGACAAAATTTATTATAAAGTTCAATTTTGGCTTTTGCTTATGCCCGAATAGATTTTCTATATCTGTATTGGTATCATCCAATCCAAATGTCTATCGGGTTGTATCTGACATGTTTTATTCCTTACTGTTCGAAGAGTTAGCAAATCTACGAAGATCTGAAACTTATGTTTTCAGGTTAAGTTTACGTAATTTCTGTAAATTTCAGAAAGCTTTATATTTTTATATTTTCAAAGTGAGATTCGCCTTTCCTTTAATTCATCTGTAACGGTTAATACAATAGCGCTAAATTTTATGTTTATTGGTTTTTTAAAAAAATGATAAAATAAAAAAGGTTTCAAAAAGCAAATAAAAAAATGTAATTATAAATATTGACTTTCAGTTAGATAGAAAGTTACGCCATATGCAAAATCCGAAATTCAGTATATATATCGGTTTAATTAATTATTGGTGAATTTTGATTATGATAATAATTAACATAATCAAATGACATTTGCTCATTGGAGATAATTAACAAAAGTAGATTTCTTTGTGTTTTAACTACGTTTTCACGAGAGCTAGGAACAAATTGGCTAATGTGATATGCAGATCCGGCTAGATCCTATAATAACAAAAAATATTTTATAAAATTGCTCAACAATAATGTCAAAAATATTTTCATTATAATGAAAGCACCGATCAACGTGTAGTCTAATAAACAATGTGAATCATTATTTAATAATCATAATGGTTACAAATAAGATGCACGTATTAAAGTTATATCGACAACTATATGATGAAAAAAGAGTCCCAATTAGGGAAGAGATCGATAAGAAGTGCATATGTTTAAAAAAAAGGATAAGTCTTTCTAAATGAATAACGAAATTTTCGCGAAACAAAGAAAATAACGACGAGGTCTTATGATCATTTGTGCATCAGTGACACGACTTGAATTTTAAATTGTAAGCACTTACGCGTTATATAATATATATACCGAGTATATATATCGGTTGAAATTTAATACTTAATACGCGTGTAGAGAAAAATGTTACATTACATTCTATGACAGTTTCATTTACAATAATTTTCTTTGAAAATTTTAAATAATTTCACAAATAATAAAATCTTCCTTTCTTTGAATAACTTCGTTAATGATCGAATCCGGCTATCGTGTAAAAAAAAAAGATCGACATTGCATAAATTTGAAGAAAAAAGGCTTTGTATTCGTCGTAATGTTCTACTCCAAATTTTGAGATTTTGTAATTTGTAATCTTATTAATAATACGATCGTCGCTTGATATTCTCAAATCGGTCTTTCAAATGAGAACAATGTCTCATTTTTGACAAAGAACTATTTTTCATTGTCTTAGTGAACCCAAGAAAATAATTCTCTGAGTAACGAAAATACTTATTGAGGAAATAACGGAGTAAAAAAAAAAATAATAGGTAACAAAATTTACCCATGAAGTCATGACAAGCTAAAGAGATTTGCTGCTAACATGTTCTTTGATGATTATTACTAATTTTAATAATTTGGCTGAAACTTAGATAAAATTCGGGCGATTTTTTTAAGTTTACCTTACTGGAATTAAACGCCGATCAGTATTTTTTGACAAACTTACGTACTAACACATGTGATCACATGCGATTATAAGCAGAGACTACATTAAAGTAAGTATTACTGATTATATAATTGATTAGTACATTATCCGAATATATAATATACTCTATAATATTAGGATTTGTATGTAATGATCTTTTTTTAAAAATAAATTATTACATATAATATTCTTTATATTGCGTATATTGCGACTACTCGTTGAACGAATTTTTAATTTTAAAAGAAAAATTCGCAATCAATTTAGTCAATCTAAATATACTAGAAAAGCTATATTGTGTTATGTGTATACGTACGTATATATTATTCATTTAGCAATCGCGCAAAATCCATGTAAGCGTGTTAACGGATGATTGACAATAAATTGTGGCCATAGAAGCCTTGCATATAATATTAAGTACCATGAAGTTTACCACGGAGCTATCATGCAGATACGGATCTTATCGGAAACCAATAGCGCGGTAATAATGTATTATCGGATTATATAGTTTGTTTACTTAAAATATAGGGAAATTTCTTATAAAAGGCTCTGAAAGTCCCCTTGGTATGTTTCTATAAATAATAAGAGACATACATTAAGCTATTTCGATCATCTGTGTTAAGTTTTCTTTTCCTTAAGAAAGTTTTCTTTTCCTTAACGAGGAAAAGACAACTTTATGATGTCGCTAAATTATCGTTATGAACTCACTCTCGTTGCGAATAACAACGTCAAAACGCTTCAGCAAATTTCCAGACTTCCTACGCCACAAGTCGCAAAAAATATCGTCGAACACAATTTTTTCAATGGGACGAACTTTGACGGCAATAATAATCGTAACAGTAATGTCGAATCATTACTTTTACCTTCTGGATGGTTTGCCTCATCTCCAGTATTCCCTTGATTGAATGAATTCTTTTAAATTCTTTTGGATTTTTTTTTTAAGGATGAAATTTATTTAAAACTAAGAATCATTTTTCAATTTTTTTTTGCACTTTTTTCTTAACTTGCCGGCATTATGACTTTATTTTTTTAAAAAAAAAAAAAAAAAAAAAAAACTTTAAATAATTATAGTATTCAAAAAATATGTGTTTTTTCTTTTGGTCGTAATTTTCTTTTTTTTCTCCCGAGTGAAAATTTCCTTTTTATGTTTTAATGTAAAAATCTTATCGCTGTATGTATGTATATATAATAAATTGCAACTTGTCATTTTAAGAATTTTTCCGATAAAACATTTACAATAAGAATGTGTTTAGGCTGTACTAGCTTTTTTGCGTTCGTCTATAAATTTTGAAATCCGTTACAAGAATATAGATGTATTACGTACGTGTATTACATAATATACACGATACGCCATACAAAAGAATTTTTAGTCTACCAATATTTCAAAAGTAAAGAGTAACTGTCATCTTGTTTACGGAGAGCCTGAGATATCGATATTATGTCTTGAACAAATATTTGCGCCTACTTCAAACGAGAAAATTTGAGATTCTTCTTTTGAATTTCAAAATGATACGATCATATCCAGTCATATCTAAACTTGGAATGTAAGATTAATAACGCTATTAAATTGTTAAATGTGTATATTGATAGGTCACGGGATTAACAATTAATTGCGCAGTATGTACTGTATAATCGGCAATCCAATAAAAATTTCTGGTACAATCTTGGAAACTTGACCATTTTAATTTTAGTACTGTGTTTTTTAGGATCAAAACTAGATATTTTATGAACTACGCGATTCCATTATCATTTGTTAAACTTTACCGAATATATGTACTATGACTTTTTCTTTAGCATACATATACAGTATAGCAACTCCTGCATAAATTAGAAATAATTTTATATAATACTCCATTTTTTTTTTCAAATTTATAATTTTTACTCTTAAAGTTACAATACTAATAAAGAAACGTATAAACCGCAAAAACAATTGAAAAATTGATTCTCAGAATCATAGACCTATAGTTTTGTGAAACGTTATATTTTTAATAAAAGAAACTCTTTGACACAAGTGTTGAAAATATCATTGTTCTTGCTGTAATAACATAAGCAATTACAAAAATTGATATTAAAATATTTTATAATATCTATTAGACCATCTCCTTTGCACATGAAATCAATATCAAATTGTTACACACAATCAACAATGAATCAGATATGCAGAGAGCAATTCCAAATTAAAGTTTTGACCAACAACTATCTTCTGCAGATCCTTTTTTTTTAATGGATCTGACCCATGCATATATTGCAAATAAATAGTTGTTAATCTTTAGTACTTAGTATTACAGAAAAAAATTTACGTATACATATGCTTATATATTATTCCATCCTCGTAATAATTGTATAACGTTTCATTTATTTATACTATTTACTTACTGCGCTAACCTAAAATCTAGTATACCTTCATTTAACAGAGTATCTAATAAATTATGCACACGAAAAAACGCTTCTATTGGTAAAACCTAATCACAACTACCATCAAAAGATTGTTTTTAGTTTGCTCTTGTGCCAAAAACTTGTAATTATGAAATATAATTACATTATAGTCGGTCTGAAATATATGAATATATGCCAGGTTGACTTATGTGGGTAAGTAAAATCTGCATATTGTTCCCAGTATAATCACTTCCATAGCGTGAAACCTATTTGTCACATAATTATTTGTCACCGGGTGGTCGGCCGGTCATTATATCACGGTGCTGATGACCATCTAAAAATGGCACACAGAATTCAGACATGTTACATTATGATACTAGTTTGCATTATACATTATAGTACATCATCTAATAATAATCAGCAGATAGATGATAACCAAACAATTATTAATTATATTCGGCGGTTCATTATTTGTAATGCGGGGGCAAATTGATCCTATTACCAGGTATATAGGCTCTTATTCCTAAACTATTTTTTAAAAAACGATTGTTATTATGAATAGATTATTAACTTTAACAAGCAGTTCAATGCAAGGACGTTTAGGCATAACGTCATGTGCAAAATCCATCAAGTTGGGCTTTAGAAAAAGGGAATCTTAACCGGGTATACACTACTTATCCTGTTCCCCCTTATCAGCCTCACCAACCCCAGTCACAAAATTTATTTGTTTATTGTTTACACTCTTAACACACTTTCTCACCTTTTCTTTTTCTTTCTCTTTTTTATTTTTTATTCCTTAAAAATATCATCTTAAACGTATTATTTATAATAATAGACGCGTTTTTTTTTACAGAAAATTCATTTATTTTAATCTAAATTATCTGGTTTTTGTCAAATAAACAAAACTGTTCAACAGGTATGGAACTATTCAGGTATTAGTTTTTTATCAAGCTAGCTTGCATATTTGTAAAATTATACTCATTTTTTGAATATCTTAATACGAGCACTTTACGGCGTAATTAGAGTATTTTGGTCAAACAAAGCTGGCTTTTATTGAATAAGTAAATTTGATCAGATATGAAAATATTAAGATATTAATTTTCACGATTATTGATCAAGTATTCATTGAGTTATTTTTATTATTTATAATAAATTTACTGTGCGCGTATATACTTTTTATTTTACAGAATATTTTCGGCACTTTAATTAAACAATACTGGTTTTTGTCATATACAGTAAGTAGAGCTAATTCAGCCGTTGTGAGAATACTCAGATATTGGATAAATGTGATTTGTTTTATTTAAAATTTTTTTGTATCTACAGTATTTATTAATATTTTAATAAAATATATACAACAGATAAAGCATTTTTATTGATTTACAATGTGATGTTATAATATTAAAAAATTAAATTCTGTTATATTTGGAATTAAAATACGATAGTTTGAAATTTTTTTTTGTCTATTTTCACACGAAAATAATGTTTCTCAAGAATAGATTGTATTAGCTGTTAGTTTTGTGGCTAATAATGATCAAACGAACCATATTTTTAAGTCAATCATACTTAAGAATAAGGGGGGGTATAGCAGGACCCCGAGCTATACATTAAAAGGTAGGGTACGGGTTTGCGTAGAATTGATCAAAATAATCATGTAGATCTTTCCTTTTATAGATAATTCTGGCCAGAATTTATTTCCTTTTTTAGACGCTGACTGGCATTATCATAATTCCGGCCCTGAAAAAATGCGTAGAGCTAATAGTATTTTTTTTGGCCACGCCTTACCTCTGTATATATATAGCTCGGGGTCCTGGTATAGGCATACTTGCCGTCCAAACCTAAAAAAGGAAATTGTAACAATGAGCTTGATTATTAATTATTGTCCTAATTACCTTTTTTGGGTTTGGACGGCAAGTATGGGTATAGCCCGTATAGGATAATAATCAAGGATCGTAGGATCCTCGGGGATTGAATTTTTTAAGTTCAGAAATATCACGTGATAACACTAATTAGTAACGTATACGCCTATTACTTACGGCCGAAACATCATTTCAGACCTTATAAAAAACTTTTTAAAAATTAATCACATGTAGGAGATTTTTTTGAAATAAAAATTAGAAAAAATGAATTTTTTCCTAGAAAATTTTTTATAGGAATATCCGTTCTAATAATAAAACATTTTACTAAATATGCATTATTTTAATCAGAAATTTTATATTTTTTAAAATTGGAAAATTAAAATCATTTTTAGTGTTGTATAAATCTATAGTCATTATATTTCCTAAAAATGGAACACAAAATATATCAGATATGACGATTTTTATTAAAAAAAAAAAAAAAAAAATCTTAAAATGATAAAATTATAATCCGAATTTAGTATTCAGTAAACGCATGTTTTTTTTTTAGAGAACTACTTCATAAATCACTGTTTATAATTATGCATATTTCTAATACCATAATATGCTTTTTTTTCAAAAATTTGGTATCTTAAAAAAAAAAATATTTCCGGAAGAATTTACCATATTGAGGGATGTATAAAAAAAATTGCGTCATCTATAAAAATGAGTAATACATGAAATTAATTATGATTATTATTTTTAGCCTCAATAACATTAGGTAATACATGTAAATCTAAACCATCAAACATAATTTTATTATCAAATAAAATATACATTGATATAATCTATAACGTTTTTTATAAATGAAACTTTATTCTTTTTAATTATATCCAGATACGGCTAACAAATATTCTAATGACTATTATCTTACAATCAATAACATTATATAATTAACAAAACAATGATTACTTATTTTTTATTTAATTCGCTCGTTGAAACAGACAGACAATTAATTATTTCCAAAGTTGTTAAAAGTTTAATCTTGAAAATTCTTTTATAGTAACACATATTAATATTTAAATTCTATTTTATTTAACTGCATTACTTAATATTTTAATTAGAATTCGAATGTTTTAAAGTTAGTGTCCTCGCATTCATCTAATTAATCACCACAGACTTAACGGATTTGGCATAATATTTTTCCAAATAGATTAATAAGATAAATACAATTAAAATGACATGATAAAAATACATAGTGCATAAACAATATAATCGGTTATTAATTTATCGTTATCGTTTATTTTTACGCGTAATTTAAAATTTATTTACATCCAACTATCTCAATATATTTTGTTGAAATTATAATTATGTATCACAATAATAATGCTGTAATCTAACTTGAAAAATCAGTTTTTCAAATCTTGTAAAGTTACTGTGTTTCATTAAAGAAGAACAATAATATAATTATAATATTATCCTGAACTAAAATTAGAAAACGTACAAAAGAAAATATGATTGTGATGACTAACGATTAATGGCTAAAGGTAAAAATGATAGCGAAATCGGAACTAAATCCAAAATTCTAAGATTACAAAATAGAATCTTCTTTTTTTAATTTAATCTTTTATTAACATCACCGACTTGGATTGGACGAATGAATTATAAATAAGTAATAAATAAAAATGTCACTTAATTTACGGAAAATATTTTTTACTGAATTCTAATAATTCATTACTTCTTAAATTCATTCAAGATTGATAAAAATTCGCATAATCTCACTTTCACTAAGTTATAATTAGTTATCGCGTTCAATAATTCGGCTGTGTTGGATTAATGATGTAACAAATATAATAAAATTTATTAATGATTCGTCCATTTTTGTAATTAAAGACTTCCTATTTAGTAGCAGATGATATTTTATCGCTGATTTTTTTTAGAAATTAAAAAAGAAAAAAATTTTTTCGTTTAATAATTCCTTTGTTTGTTAAATTATTATAAAATGGTACGTCACAATTTGATTTACCGTATTTAGCCGCAACCCGCAGCCCGCAGTAAATTATAATTCAAAGACAGAATTAGTTCATGTTATTCTAACGTAAAATTTTTCGGTATCATTTATCATTATTGAATGAAATGATGTCAAAAGGTTTTTTATCCCCGAAAAGTAAATAAGTAATATAAGTAATTCAATATTACTCTTAACAATAACGACAATTTGGTCAAATAAAGTAGTTGATCTTATAGTTACTTCTATATTTGGCGATCATTATAGTTCTTAAAAAAGTAATTAAAAAGTGGCTAAGCAAAATGAATACATTCGAAAATAGATTGTAAGAGAGAAAATAATTTATTCTAAAACTACTTTCTAGTAGAATAATTTAAACTGTAAAAACAAGTTGTTAATGTAATTGGGTAATTTTTTTTGATAATTCAATGATGTAATTATTATATAATCGACTCATTAAAGAACTAAATTTATATTTGTTAATCAAAATAAAATTTTTCTTTTTTTGTTTTCATGAAAAAGTAACGTGTCCAATTTATTTCATAAAAAGTAAGATAAGGTAAATAGTAATTTAGTCAACTTGGGATAATTTACGCGTCAATGTATGAATACCCCTGTTTGTGATACGTTACAATCTTTAACCCAATATTACCCACAAGCCATCATAAATAACATAAATTCATTTTTTCATAGAATTTCATCATGTCATTTACATGTGTTTTAAAAAATCAATTTAAGTGGTGCAAGCGAAATTATAATTCGATTATAATTATTATAATAAAACAAAAAAAGTTTAGTGTAAAATATTAATGATACAACGAATAAATATTCCAACGGAGTTTATTAAATTCCATTATATTAATTTATTTAAATCATATAAATTTCCGAAATTGGATCACAAAGTACCCTTCGCAGGTTAATTAACATACATTTATCGAATTAATATTTTAATATTCGGTATATATATTCCAGATTATCTTAAAGCCCCTTTTATCTATTCATCTTTTTTTCGTTTACTCGTGGTAATGCACGATATGCATCTTTCATAAGGTCATAACTATTTTTATAACGTAAACATCAAACATCAATTTAGAATCGCTTTCGAAATGAAAATCGGACTTTTACCGATTATGTGTTCTTCGATATAATACATGTTGTAATATAAAGATATATCAATGCTTACGTATGATTTAATTAAGTGCATAAAATTATTTCACAATTAATAAATATAATATGTTCAATTTAATCAATTGGTTCTTTAATTGCTTTAATCGACAACCACATCAATGTTTACTTTCACGCGTAATTTATTCACGGTCCCTTTTAAAAAAGTCAATCCGTTTTTTATATTTCATCTTTTTTCCGTAAAAGGCTCAATTAATAACTTTATATCACGGAATTTATTACATTTTTCGTGAATGGATCCATGAAAGGCTCATTTTACGGAGTTTTTACAGAAATAATAACGGATAAAATTTTTTATAGAAATTAATCATACAAACATTGCATTTATTCAATTTATTCAAGAAATATCGATCCAATATTAACCATAAAATCAGTCATACGTTATTTTTTCTACGAATAAAATTATATTTAATTGAAAAATTCTTGTTTTTTTATTGTGTCATTTTATGTTTATTAAAATATTGTGTATTACTAGTTTAATTACTAATTTAATACTGATACGGATAGTCTCTTCTTTTTTACTATTAAATAATAGAGTATTTAATAAATTACATATAGTTAAGTCCGTATTTGAACTTCGCTTGGATTTCGAATTGATAATAATATTCAGTAATTTACTCAGTCATTTGCTAAAATTTTCTTATATGAGGTATATAAATATGGGGATTAAAATTTATAAATTTTAAATCTTATTATCAGTCTACAATTTCACATAAAGTAATTCATACGCTGATTAAAAAAAAAAAAAAATTATTTTTAAAAATTTTGTTACAATGTCAATAAAAATACGGTTAGTAAACAAAATAATACGAAAAAAATTCGGTTTGTAAGTTCTCGTATGGTTAGAGCGTTTATCATGGGCCAATATAAATTTATCATAGAACTCTTAAAAAGATAGTATTCTATTCATTTTCCCCCAGAAAAAAAAAACTTTATGTCATATATGTCGGGACGCCCCCTTGCATAGCATGTAAAATTTATAAGCAAGCCACGAAAATCAGTCACGTGATAACATTACATTTAGTATACATACTAAACTTACGCCACACCCCTGCATTGACCTTTGTAAGTAAAACGGATAATTGTGCAATTTATTATAATAAATAAAATAAAAAAAAAAATAAAATAAAACAAATTTAAATCATAAATAACAAAAATCTTATAATTAAATTTTAAAAATCAGTCATAATGTCATCAAAAATCATAATATATTAAAGGATTGATTGGTCAATTGATTGTAAAGAAACAAACGATCGTGTTAAACTTTTTTCTAGTAAAGTAAATAGAAGCGAAGAAATTGTCAAAAATTTACGAATAAAAAATCTGATAAAAAGAAAAAAAAATTTCTAATGGAACGACGATCAAACGAATTATGATCGAATCCATCTTAAAATAACGAATATATGACAATGCTAAATAATTGGTAAAACTTTAGGTTTTTTTTTTTTATAAACGAATTTGGATTTTTATTTCAAAAAAGAAAAAAAAATCCCGCAATTTTGAAATTGGTAAAACTTTAGGTTTTTTTATAAACGAATTGGATTTTTATTTCAAAAAAAAAAAAAAAATCCTGCAAGTTTGAACGATTTTAGAGTTTTTTTTCGACGAAAAAAAGGATTTATTCACGGTAAGGTGTTTAGTGGGTAAGGGTTGTAAGCATTATCAGTAAGAGCCGACATGTTTAAAGGGAATTTTGAACGATTTAGATTTTTTTTCCGTCGAAAAAGGATCATGTAAAGTGTTTAATGGGTAAAGAATTAAAGTGTAAGGACTGTAAGAACCCATAATTAAAAGGATGTAGGAAATATTAATTTTTTTGGAGATAAAACTTTCACACTCGTTCTTGGTGGATGCTTTATATAACAAATTTTTGACAAGAACGCTTATTTTACTTTATTTTTTAATAATCGGCCAATTATTTATATAAGCATTTGTTTTTTTGATAACGCGTTTCACTATAAAATCGGGTAAAATCTCATCCGTAATATATAGTGTGCCACAAAATATTTTTTTATTACTATATAAGTATATATAATGTATAAATTAAAATTATTAAAAATTTTTTATCAGTAAAAAAAAAAGAGGAAAAAAAATTGGAAATGTTAATCCGGATTTGTGGTTCCGAATACCAGATTTTACCGTACATCAGAATACAAGAAATATCCGAAAATGGAATACAGCCCTAATGATTATTAAAAAGAAACATATGATTTTATAAAAATATGCACATAAGGTTTTTGCTGCCACTTTTTTTATGGAGTAATTCCTATACGTAAGTAATATCATCACCATCTATTGATATTTTTATCTAAAATTGTTTCATAAGGGGTCAGGAGTAAAACTTAAATTTGTTTATATATTAAAAAATTTTTTTTTTTTTTTTTTTTGATTAATTTAATTACAAATTAAAAATATGAAATTTCGGATTTAGCGGAATATAGTAACTGAACGCGCGAATGAAAGACTTAAAGTATAATATCGTTTATGAGCACGCAATTCTTTGATTCGAGATATAAAGTCGTTTGAACGTAACACCGGAGTATTTTATTTACGCGTATAGGTTAGGAACAAAAAAAAATGTTACATAGTGTTACATTAATAAATGTTTTAGGTTCACGGTCTGGGCCTGATAGGTTGTATAATTATGTTTTTATGGAATATATCTAATAAAGAAATGCATGTATCAATTATAAAAAACCTGTTTATAACCTGGAAATTTATCCAAGTTGTCTAGATTCTTCCATAAATGTATTGGAGTTTTTACAGAAATTACGGATAAAAGTTTTTACAGGGATAATGAATTCCGTTAGATGGCGTTTATTATCATTTTTTTTTAGTAATAAAAAAAAAAATTTACATAATGGTCTAGCCTCGTTCGAGTCTACAAAGAAAAAAAAAATTCAAAATAAAATTAGATTGATAACATTGTTCTCCTTTCGTCTTTCGACAATTCTTCTTCCCTATAAAAAAATTCTTAGAAAATTGATCATATGTCGGAGTTTTTCCCCAAAAAAGTTTTTATGGGATAGGCTTATCGCATTATCATAAATAAAGCTGTATTTCAATCATATTTTTTTATTTATTTTTAAAATATTCAGCATGGATTTTCAAACTTTAATATAAACTCGATATTTATACATAAATAAAATACTTGATATATTTACTAATTTAGTAATTATTATACCATATAAAGAACTAGTAGTACCCTGCTTTAATTTAAATAATTTATATTTTTTTTTTTAAAAAAAAAAATAATACCAAATTTCTAGGATATGTTTTATTATTGTGAATGTTAGTATTATTCTCCCCTGAATTTCAATTTTTTTTTTTATAATTTTATAAATAAATTTTCCGCATTTAACCAATAAAGTAATTTAACAATGCGAACCTTTCACAATGCTAATTTGTAACAATGAAATGTGGAATCAATGGGGTTCATAAATGGTAAGCAAGTATAAATAAACCTTTAAAACATCTAAAATATCTGAAAAAAAAATATAGTCCAATATGTGAATTTCGATATCGATCATATGATGAACGAGGATCAGCATTGATTAACATACGGTATTTTCCAATTTTTATTCATTCATACACGATCAAGAAATGGGTTATATACATACCTAGTTTAAGATAAATCAATTTAATCAGTTTATAAGGTAATCATAATATAATGAATTGATTGATCGGTTTTAAGCCTTATCTCTGATATCATTATCATCATTCTTAAAGGAGAAAAAGTATTACTATAAATAAAGAGAATAATTTCTATTTTGTTTGTAACAGGTAATGAAAAATAAATGGAATTGAATTACTTATTCAAATTGTTACACATAATCAACAATGAATCAGATGTGCAGGGAGTAATAACAACAAATTAAAGTTTTGACATAACAATTATCTTTTGCAGATCTAATATTTTTTTTTTTTCTTGTTAATTGATTTGATTTTCTGCCCATGCATATACTGCAAATAAATACCTGTTAATCTTTAGTACTTAGTATCACAAAAAATTATTTTCTATTAACGTATGTTGTACTATACATATTCTAATCTATTGGATACATTTATTAATATTAACACGTTGACTGTTATTGTTTACTTAGTACTGCGCTAACTTATTCCTTCATTTAAGAGGGTCTATAATAAATTATATCTAGGAATACTGCATAGGCTCTTATCCCTAAAAGAATTTATTTATATAGGGGTACAGAATTATGACCTATACCGAGATATTTTCCAAGGTCCAATTTTGTCACATGATATTAAACCCAATCATGCATTGACCGTAGAGTTACTGTTCATAATTTGAATGACTTGCTCTTGATGTATAAAATAAAATCATAATTTGAATGACAAAGAAATAAATAACTGCTGATTTTAACTAACATAAATTTCGACCATTCAAGAACGTGAACAAGTTTTTTTAAAAAATAGTTTTAGAAATATCACGTGATATTATGGAGATTTTGAATTAGTAACGTATACGCACGCCTATTCATAAATGTAGAAAATTACTTACAGCCGAAAAACTATTTCAAGAGATTGAATTTGAAATTTTGAAATCTATTGCACATGTCATAACTGATTGACGCTTGCTAATAAATCATGGGACCATATAAACGCGGATGATTTCAATTTCAAATCATATAAATTAAATATTTTAATAATGTATTCAATTCTATACATATTTTAATATTTCCTAAAAATGGAATACAAGCATTTGAAGTTTTTTTTAAAAAAAAATCAAAATTGTTAAAAGATGATTTAATTATCTGTTATATTCCGAATTTAGTATTTAGTAAAAACGCATGTTTTTTTTTAGAAAACTATTTCATAAATCATTGTTTATAATTTATGCATATTGCTGATACCATATGTTTTTGTTTTTAATAATTTGGCATTTTATAAGTCATTGAGAAAAAAAAAAAATTCTCCGAGATTTAATTTACCATATCGAGAGATGATCATTTATAATAATCCTCTATATAAAAAAAAAAATTGCGTTACCTATTTATGCACATGATTATTATTTTCAGCCCCCCAATTATTTTATATTTTTTAGGTAAAAGTAATAAACATTTTTTTTTTATTAAAAAATATATTTTTTTTTTTCATATATATATATATATATATATATATGTATATATGTATCCTACATTAAAAACTTTATTATTTTAATTATATCCATATACGGCCAACAAATTTACTAATTTCTGTTATCTTGCAATCAACAACATTCTATAATCACCAAAACAATGATTACTTTTTCTTGTAATTCATTCATTGAAAAAGATAGAAAGCTCTAAAGAGAAATCAATCATTTCCAAAGTTGTCATGTTTAAACTTGAAATTCTTTTTATAATATAATATGTATATATATATAAACTCTAATAATTTATTTACCTGCATTATTTATTATTATCTCGAATGACTTAGTGTCTTGGCATTCGTCTTATTAATCACCACAGATTTAACGGATTTGGCATAATATTTTTCCTAAATTGTTTAATAAGAAAAATACATCTTTAAAATGATATCATCTATAAAATTTGTATAAACAATATAATCGGTTATTAACTTATCGTATATTTTACGCGTAATTTAAAATTATCCATCTATCTCGATATATTTTTTTAAAAGTTATAATTATGTATCACTCGTAATCTAACTTGAAAAACCAGTTTTTTCAAATAGAGTTCTTGTAAAGTTTCATTAAAGAAGAACAATAGTATAATAATAATATTATCTTGAACTAAAATTAGAAGAAAATATGTTTATGATGGCTAAAGGCAAAAATGATAGCGGAATCGGAACTAAATCCAAAATTCTAAGTTTATAAAATAGAATCTTCTTTTTAATTTAGTATTTTATTAACATTACCGACTTGGAATCTTGGATTGGACGAATGAATTATAAATAAGTAATGAAAAAAATGTTACATTTATAAACTAAATATTTCTAATTACTTCCTTTTTAAATCCATTCAAAGATTGATAAGTTGAAATTCAAAATATCCCGCATAATCTCACATTCAGTGAGTTATAATTAGCTATCGCGTCCAATAATTTGGCTATGTAACGCTAAATAAAATAAAAAGTGTGTTGATTAACGACATAACGAATGTAATAAAAGTTCTTAAATGATTCGTCCATTTTTGTGAATGAAGGCTTCCTATTTAGTAAAAATCAATCAATTACTAATTTATTATTATCAGATGTTATTTATCGTTGATTTTTTTTAGAAATTAAAAAAAGTAAAAAAAAAAAATTTTTCGTTTAATAAATCCTTATTCGATAAATTCATTACGTCACAATTAATTTGACAATCAAATCAGTTGCCGTAATTAGCCGCAGGCGCAGTAAATTATTAATCAAAAGTCTAGTCTCCATATTATTCTAACCTAGAATTTTTTTCATTATTATGTATCAATTGTATCATAATTAAATGAAATGATGGCAAAAAGGTTTTTTAACTCCGAAAAAATAATTCAATATCATTAACAATAACGACAATTTTGTCAAATAAAGTTAATTCTATATAGCTACTACTATATTTGGGCGATCATTCGGTATTCTTTATTTAGTAATAAAAAATGGTGAATCAATAAAAAATTTATACCTATTTCCTAGTTTAAATGATTTAAACTGTAAAAACAATTCGTTATAAAATTTCAGTGATGTAATTATTACTATTGTATAATTGATCATAAAAAAAAAAAATTTTTTTTTTTTCCTTTTTTCAAGAAAACAAAAGTAACGAGTTTAGTTTAGTTCATAAAAAAATAAGAAAGATTTAATAATGTAAAATTGATTTAATGACCTTTATTATGATGCTTTTCAATACTATATGTAGAATAGTAATTAAATTAATTTGGGTTAACTTAGAGATGTACCATAATTTATTCATAAAAAAAATGTTCCCAAAGGCAAATTTTAAAGATTGAAAATCATTCATTTTAGTACGCGTTAAGCATGAATGAATACCCCTGTTTGTGATACGTTACAATATTACCCACAAGTCATAAATTACATAAATTCATTTTTTTTTCATAGTTATCATTACATGTGTTTAAAAAAAAAAAAAATTAAAGTAACATGAACGAAATTATAATTCGATTATAATTCGATTATTATAAACAAATAAAGATTAATGTAAATATATTAATGATACACCGAACAAATATTCCAACTGGGTTTATTAAATTTCATTATATCCGGATAAAAACTAATTTTGTGAAAATCGGGATTAACCCGATTATTAACACTACTATCATGTTCGTAGTACTAAGAGCTTTCAAATAAGCTACAAATCATAAAATTCTGATCACTAATTCATGAAATATTGAAATATTTCAAGTTATCCGAAAATCTGCAATCCGGATAAAATCCGATAAAACCATGGTTTTTATCCGGATATTCGCGGTCGACCTGGGTCAATCTCGCATACGGATCGAAGCACTACACTATAACTAGTCATATAAATTTCCGAAATTGGGATACAAGCGATAAAAGTAAAATGCTTTTCTCAGCTAATCAAAAAATATCGTATTTAACTATTTTTATTTTTCAATTCTCGATTTTTATAAAGTGAATAAAAAGTAATATTCGGTATATCCATTTTTTTTTCATAGATTATCTTAGAAGCCCCTTGATCTATTCATCTTTTTTTCGTTTATTCGTGGTATATATGCATGATATGACATGCATATTTCATAAGGTTGTAACTATTTTTATAACGTAAAACATTAATTTATCAATCTAGAATCGTTTTCGAAATGTAATTTCGGACTTTTTACCGATTATACATTCGCGCGTTATAATTGTTGTGATATAAAAGACAAAATAAAACATCATACATAAATAAATAAATGTTTTTAACCAATTATGACTTAATGAGTTTGTTGAGAATTACACACAATTAAGTATATCAAATTAAAAGTATTATAAATACGATCATTTAATCAATTGGTTCTTTAATTGCTTTAAAATTACTTTTATTGGTGCTTTAAAATCGACAGGCAACTATATCAATTTTTATTTTTCACGCGTGATTTTATCCACGTTAAGTTAGCTTAGTTTACATTACGCGTATTCGTCCAAGTATGTTTACATAGTACAACAGTTTTATTATTTTTTTTGATGTCAAATGAGTCAAATGATAAATATATTTCAATTCATTTAATTTTGAAATTTTTGAATTATGATGATAAGAGAAAATTATTAATATTCCGATCCCGTTATCAACCGTAAAATCAATCATACGTTATTTTTCGACGAATAAAAATTATATCTAGCCGAAAATTCTTGTTTTTTTGTAGTGTGTCATATTATATTTAACTAAATAATTGCATTTCATTAATTCAATTAGTAACTAAATATTGCGTTTCATTAATTCAATTAGTATACGGATTAGTCTCTTTTTTATTAAATAATGTCGTACTTAATTAATAAATTACTACATAAAAAATGATACGTTAATAAGACCACGTTTGAACTTCCGCTTATTTCGCTTGGATTTCGAATTAAATAACAGACAATATTTTACAATATTTTACTCGATTACGTTAAAAGTAGGGTTGTACAGATTTTCTTATATTAGATATAAAATATGATGATCAAATTTGTCATTCTACAATATCACGTACTAGTGTAATTCATAGGCTGATTTAAAAAAAAAAAAAATTCAACATTTTGTTACAATAATAATGACAATAAAAAAAGGTTTAGTAAACAAAGAATACGTAAGAATTCGGTTCATAAGTTCTCATATAATTGCGCCACTTTCAGCATATATTACGACCTTTTATATATATATACCAGATACTTATTTTGGAACTTTTGAAAAGTTTTTCCTACTTATTAATCGTTACTTAGTGGGGAAAATAAATAGAGATCAAAATGTATGATCTCGGAACTCCCCCAACGCCCCCTTGCATAAGTAAAATTTGAGATATATATAAAGTCACGTGACAAATTTTCCCTAATATATGCTTATTGAAAGTTGCGCCACACCCCTGCATAACCCTTTGTAAGAAAATCATTTAAATGTGATAACCGTGCACTTTTATTAAAATAAAATCAAATAAAGCAAATCAAAATAAAATAAAACAAATTGAAATAGAAAAAAAAAATAGAAAAAAAAGAGAATAGAAAAAAAAAATAAAAAAAAATAAAAAATAAAATAAAATTGAATCATAAAAAAACAAAGAAGAAAAATCTTAAATCTGTCATAATTGTCATCAAAAATCACATTGATTATCATAATTATCATTTGTTAAAGGGTAAATTGAAGGGTAAATTGTAAAGAAAAAAAACGATTGTGTTAAACTATTTTCTAATAAAGTAAATAAAAGCGAAAAAATTGTCAAAAATTATTAGCTAATAAAAATAATAACATTTCGATAAAAAAAAAACAGAGACGATCAAACGATTAAAAAGAATTATAATCGATACAAAAAAATAAAATTCAACTTTTAATAATATTCGATAAAACTTAAGCTTTTCTAAAAAATCCGATAAAGTTTGAACGATTTTTTTTTTTTTTTCGACGAAGAAATGAGTACGCGTACGATAAAGTGTTAGTGGGTGAAGGATTAAGAATTGTAAGGAGCCCACATGTTTAGAAGAAAATAGGAAATATTGGTTTTGTATGGTATTTTAAATTTTTGATCGATTTTTTTTTGGGTTTTTTTTTTAGATTTTTTTTTTCGTCGAAAAAAGGATTAAATTCCTACGTGTAAAGTGTTAATGGGCATGAAATTAGTGTAAGGATTGTAAGAACCCATATTTGATAAGAGTAGGAAATATTAATTTTTGGAGATAAATCTTTCAGGTTCGTTCTTGATCGGTGCTTTATATAACAAATTCTTGAAGAACGCCTCAATTATTTTACTTTATTTTAATAATCGGTCAATTATTTATGTGAAATAAATTATAATCGATAAGATAAAACCACATCTGTGATTTGTTTGAAAATTTTTTATTGTATAAATATATTAATATATAAATTAAAGTATAAGAACCTTTAAAAAATGTTAATCCGGATTTGTGTCTCCGAAATACCCGATTTTACCGTACGTCAGAGTATCCAAAAATGGAATACAGCCTTATGATTTAAAAAGAACATATTTCCTTTCGTGGATTAATTAATTTTATTAAAGTTAATTCAGTATTCTACAAGAAAGGATAAAAAGTTTTGCTATCTCTTTTTTATGGTAAATCCTATACGTAAGTAATATCATGATGAACGCCATCTATTGGGGTTTTACATTTTTGATTTATCTAAAATTGTTTTATAAGGGATCGGAGGTAATCCCATATTAGAATTTTTTTGAACTTTAAAAAAAAATTTGTTTATTATATTAAAGAAAAAAATTTGTTTGTCGTATTAAAAATTTTTTTTTTTTTTTGTTTAATTTAGAATCAAATTCAAAAATAGTAAATTCCGGATTTAACGGAATATAGTAACTAAACGCGCGAAATGACACTCTTAAATAGTACAAGTTATAATGCAAGTAAATATCATATTTACGCGTATAATAAAGGCGCTTGATTCGAGATTAAAATAGTAAAAGGTCGTTTGGACGTGGCACCAGAGTATTTTATTTACGCGTATCAGTTAGGATTAAAAAATGTTATAATTACATTTAATAATGATTAAGTACCTTATCCGTAATTTCTGTAAAAACTCCGTGAATATGATACATTTACGGAATAATAATTAAAAATCTAAGCAATTTGGATAACAAATTCCGTGAATATGATACATTTACGGAAATAACGTGGAATAAAAAAAAAACACGGAGTAAATTATTTATAGGTAGTAAATGATATAGGTACACTGTCTGGCTATTTTTAACAATTTGTAAAATTATATTTTTATAGATTATACCTAATAAAGAAATGCATATATCAATTATAAAAAAAATAAATGTAATTTAAGTTTATATATTGACTATATATTTCGGCTTTCCCTACGAATGATTTATACAAATATTTCTTTCTTTTTTTATCATGTCATTAACATTAAAAAAAAAATGGAAAGAATTAAAGTCCTTAAATTTGATTAAGCAATATCGAATGAACAAAAGTGTCATGTAACACAACATCTTACAACATTGTATTAACGCGATTTTTTTCAACTCGGTTAAATTTTTATACCAAATATTTACGCCAAGTAAATTAGTGAATGTGTAAATATTGTAATAAGTAAACGTATGCATAATATATTTAAGGAGCGCTAAAAATAGTAATCCAACTCCTGATCGATTGTTTGTATTAATAAAAGGTATAGAATCAAAATTCTCGTTAGAAACTAAGATCATATGCCGAATATGTTATGGTATTAGAGTAATCGCATTGCCAATAACTTAATTCATAAAGAGGACAAAATTTTATCTTTTTTTTACAAAACAATTAACACGCACGCGGGAAACAATTAAATTGATATTCATTTGCTTTTTTTTTTAATTTTAATTGAACATTTTTTATTGATAAAATTTAATATAAATAAAAATATTCATTTATAATGTCATCAAAAAACTTACATAAATAAAATTTTAATTTATAATGTCATCAAAAATTTACATAAATATAATCTTAATTATAATGTCATCGAAAAATTACATAAATAAAATCTTAATTCATTATTAGCATAAAATATAAAATTGTCGTAAAAAAATTATTGAATATGAAAAACCAAATTTTCTTTAGAAAATTTACAAAAATTGGTAGGTTTTACTACACAAAATTGCAACAACAATAAAATTTTCGTATTAAAATAAATGTTTCGAATAGAGATTCGTTTTTTCCCAGGGTGTAAAAAATCGAAGATCATTTAAAATATGATGTTTTTTGATTTAATGTAATAGGAATAATTAAGTTTAGGTGTTTTTGAAACATTTTTGTTTTCTGTATTTTTTAATAGAAAACTTAATTTAAGCGATAAGGAGAGTTTTTTTGTTTTTTTGTTTTTTTTTTTTTTAATTTTTTTTTTATTATGAAAAAGTCTTCAGCAGGAATATTAAGTCCTGTCTTTATAATGAAAAATTTAGAGTTCATAATCAGAACACGGCAATTAGAAAATATTTATCGGATAAAATTCGGGATATTGGAGAACGTATACGTAATTCGTCTTAGTATTTAGGTACCGTATCCAAGATTCCAAAAAATGCTTAAATCATTTCTTTTAAATAATTGTACAGAACCGAATTTATAAAAATGAGAACAGATTCAGTTCCGAATATACATTATTATGTAATACAATTTAATGGCTTGTGTATTGCTTAAATAATATAATTTGTACAAATTTCGTAATTCGGATTTAGTGATATAAAAAGTTTCCAGATAGCGCGTAAATATTGCAAAATATTAGATCATTCACTCAGATCGCGCATCATTGTTTATTGTATATTATTATTTTTCGATTAGTATTATTCTACTTTTGCCTCCCTTCGTCTTTCGGCAATTCTTCTTCTTAGAATGGATAGTCTTATCGCATTATCATAAATAAAGCTGTATTTCATTTTAAGTTTTCCAAACAAATTAAAACTGGTATTAAGAATTGAAAATAATTTATGTAGTGAATAAAAGTAATTAGTATAAAAAGGTATCGACACTATCGACGGAATTAAATAATCCCGAGTTTTAGACAGAAAATATTTTTCTTTAATATAAAATTTTTTCATGGTCCATATCATCGGAGTACAAGGAGTGTTGTCCAAAAATTATTAATTACTAACTATCATAACTAAAAAAAGTTTACTATTCCGGTGAAAATTTTCGGAAATATCCACATAATCTCATGATATAATTTAATCAACTCTAATAAATGTAATGAATTTTAATCTGACTAACTATTAAATGACCATCCGTAAAAAAGAAAAAAAAATTTAACGAACTTATCCAATTTTATACTATAGAACTTTTAGCAATACAAAATACAATTGTTTATAACGTTTTTATATTCGGTCTTTAGCCGATTATATTATACGACTGAATTAAGTAATAATATACTTGAGAATTCTTATTCCGGTAATAAGGCTAATTAAAGTTTTATGATTGCTTACATGTATGTTGGAATTTCTTTTTTTGTCTTTTATACATAATTTGTGAGTGAAACTTAAAAATAGATTATTAACATAAAATCTTAAAACCCTAAAAAAACTAAATTGACGAATTTCATCTTCAATTTCTGCTTTGTTACTACGTTGAAAAAAAAGTATTTCTATAATAGAACAAAGATTATTGATTGGATTACATGTGAAATAGAGATTCATGAGTTGATCATAGATTTTTTTTTTTTTGATTTTTTTAAAATTATTTAATATAATTAACTCATCATTTGTTTATTTGTTATTTAATAACAAAATAAATGTCGATTATGTTTGTTTATAGTAAAGTACCTTACTTTAATTTTTATTATATTGCTGGGGTATGATTATTAATTGTAAATGAAAAAAATTTTTTAGTCTATATACAGTATTTTGGCTACCATGAGTCCATGACTAATTGATTACCCAATAACCTTAAATATTCTAATCAACCTCAATAATCCTATTCGGGGTTATGTTATTCGAATTTTTTATAAAGGAAAAAAAAAATCCCGCATTTAACCAATTTATATTGAAAAACAATGCAAAAATTATCACAAACGCTTATTTTTTATAATAATGAAATGTTGAAGCAATGGTTCCATAAATGGCAAACAAGTAAATCTTTAAAATATTAAAAAAAAAAATATCCCAATTCATTTAAAATCACCCCGATCGACAAAGGATCTAGCCTTATACTTCATGTCTCAAGTCTATAAGTAAGATCCTTTGTCGATCGGATGGGGTTTAATGATGTGAAGGAATAGAATTTCCGATGTCGATCATGATGAAATATGGTTGGCCCTAGTAAATAATTTCTTTTCCATTTTATTCATTCATACGCGATCAAGAAATGAATTAATAAAACCTATCTAATATTAGATAAAAAGAATCACAAGCATTTTTTTTTTTATGGTACATAATTGTGATTAGATCAAATATCAAGTAATGACGGAAGATTACTATATTAGATTGTGTCCGTATTTAATCTTCATTTTTTTTTTTAAAAAAAAATTCATTGTGGGTCATTTTTAACTTTTTTCAAGATTTTCAAATACGCAATTCATACTGATTATCTATTTCACGAGTATACAAAATGTGTATTTTCTTGAATATGGCGATAATGACTTTTTTTTTTTTGATTTATTATTTATACGTACTTTATGGGAGCGAAAGATTGTGATAATTGAAAGAAATTTTCTTTTCATAATTAATTTTTACGTAAATATTGTGAATATTTATTCATTTTTATCATTCTTTTATTTATGATTATGCACAATTAAAATTAAATGATTTCGCGTGTATACTATCATACCAATGCGTTCTAGAGAGATTTCTTAGATAAAGCACTATATGTTATTTTTATTCTAAGGAGGAGATAACATCAAATGAAATCATATTACATAATATTACTTATAGATAAGTAGATAATTAAGTTATCAATTTTGATCTTTTATAATTAAATGGACACGGTCATCGCATTTCAATTAGTTGATCGATCGATTTTAATCCTTATCATATTCTTAAGGAAAAGAACATTATTATAATAATGGCCAGATAAATTAAAATAAAGAGATTTTATTTGTAACAGATAATGAAAAATAAATGGAATTGAATTACTTATCAAATATAGAGTAAATAAGAACAAATTAAGGTGTGAAAGCATCTGAAGATCATATTCCCGAAATCCGTCATTTATGCTGTGATACTCACCCATTTTAAAGGATAAAAAAAAAAAAAATTTTCTTTTATTTTTATTTTTAACATTTCTTAATTAATGATCAAAAATAGAAAAATAAATAATTTAAATAAATTATTCTTGTTCTTATTCTTGTTTAATAAGTTATTATCCGATAACGTGATTTATTTGTCATTGATGATCGATTCCATTCCGTATTCACCTATTTTACCGACATCTGTTTCTCCGACACCAACGTCATTTTGCCTAACTTTAAGGAGCGAGGAGCAGCTAGTAAGTTTTCGGTGAAAATTTAGAGCTCAGAATTCCTGGATCCGGATCATACTCAAATCAAAAAATGTGTTGTTACCCGACTCCAAAACAGGTATTGCCCGTTTATACCCATTTATCTTTTTGTTAGATATGATCTGAGTATACCCGGATATTACTTGGATGAAAACCTGGGATAAGCATTGCTAAAACTCACCAGTGACCATCAACACACCACTTAATTCTGGCCGAAAATTATAATTTTGCCCAGAATAATAAAATAGGTCAAAAATTATTATAGATTATTTTTTTTTGTGGTGACTTTCTCGTTCAAATGGAAAAACAGCATACTGTAATTCCTTAAAATCTTTCATAATTCTTATTTATTTCCTTTATTTATATTTTAAGCTGAAAAATACCAAACAGATAATAAAAAGTTTCTTGTATTATATAGAATATCTCAAAATCCAGATACAAATAACTACATCTCGGGTTTTTTTTATTAGTGACGATCACGTATAAACATTAATTCTGGCCAGAGTTAATATCTTAATTCTGGCGAAATTTATGGAGAAATTACCCGAGTAATACCCGGGTATACAGTATATGTGTCAACATAAAACGGATACAAAACGGGTATTACCCGGTTTTACCCGTTTGCTATTCCATAACCCGAATACTCATAAATAATCGAGTATACCCGGATTGTATCTGGGTAAACGGGTAACGGGTCGCAGCTCTAGGTGAAATGGCAAGAGTAATTTTACATGTCGGTAAAATAAAGTCAGCAAATAGCGTCGGTTAAATTTCATGTCGGAGAAATGGCTGTCTTTAAATTGTATTGTAACCATTCCATTCATATACCAGGGTGTATGGTCAAAGAAATTACGACTTTAATTCTGGCCAAAATTAACTTCTATAACTTTACGATCTCAAATATTAAGACTGTGAAAAATCAATTAGTTATCTAATAAAAAAATTTTAATGAAATTTAAGAAGATTATATAAATATAAGTGAAATATCGAATAATGGGTAGGGATATTAGATTAAAAATAGCGTGAATTAACATGGTATTTTTAGTAAATTATTCGTCATTTTAAAGAAAAATGACATTTTTAATAACATACTTTACGCTTAAGCTGCAAATATTTTTGAGCATCAGTAATTAAATCAAATTTATTAATAATTAGATTATCTGTTCAATATAATGAAGTAACAAATTTAAGCAGAATTTCTTTTTTACGTAACTAGTTTCCAGTAATATAGAAGAATTTGAAGAAAGTGGCCCTGGAGAATTTGAGGGCATTAAACTTTAAAAATAAAAATTTTTATTATTTATTTCGTGTACAAGAAAAACATAATATATAGCCTACAATGACCCTACACGATTCAAATACAACCATACTATTAATAATAAGTAAGGAGGCGTACAAGAGTATTTTGCCACGTTTCCACATTGCGCCACGTTAAATTATTCATTATTTGAAAATCAATTTTTTGATGTTAATGTGATATGGTGGAATAAATCTATATCAATTACAGTATTATTTCGAACAACCGTACTCATTGTTGGAATTGCGTATTATTAATTTAATTTATGTTTACCATATTATAGAATAAATTCTTGATGAAAGTATAAGATACAATTTCGTATTTGTATATAATAGTTATAAGAGAAAAATTTTTAAAAACGCATTTAATAACAAAAAACAATTAGGGTCAAATTTTATAATATTGAAACCGTCGAGACTTCTAATTTTTTTTGTAACTTTATTTTAATGGTGGTAACAGCACAACTCAAGCTTCATTTCGAAAATTTATTCTTTGATAATTTAGTATTTATTTCAAGAAATAAATTCAAAAGTTTTACAAATTTATTGCAAAAAATTTAATGTACAGTACAAAATTCAGTTAAATCTTATTTAATGCTTATGTTTTTTATGATGTTCCCCACAAACAATCTTCCTTTGGCCTCGTTTATTATTCACTGCACAAGAAAAAATAACGTTATACATTATTTAAATGTAAAGATATTAATTCTTAAAATAATTACCTTCTCGTTTTAAAACCAAAGCTCCTAAAAAAAGATTTTAATATTTGAATAGTTGTATAATTAATATAAAAAAAGAAAAATGTTAAGCAAAAAACTATATATTACCCGTTGAAACAATAGCAAAGGCAAAGACCAATAACAAATATTTTAAATGCATGATTCCAGCAGAAATTTTTTGTTTGATTTTGACTTTTATGTAATAAATGATACGTTGTTTGTGAATTTGTTTAAAAATATGATTTTCTCTCTTTCCTCTGGTCATTTATATAAGTAAATTTTTTTTTTAAAAAAATATTTTTTTTCGATAACACGTATTAAATAAACCGTTTTTTATTTACAATTGCATCATTTGAAATCTAAGGCTGTTAAACAATTAACCAGTTAAAAGTTTAACCAGTTAAGGAGTTCAGTATTTCGGCTAGAATTAAGTAAATGCTTGCTTAAAAAAAATATTTTAATTTGCTATGATCAATGATGTCAACTAAAATTAAGTTTAACCGGTTAAATGACCTGTTATGGGTAAGCCGCTAAAATTTTGGGGCAATTGTAATTGAAAACGAAGTATAAAGTATAATTGCCACGTTTTTTTACACAGCTCAAAGGCAGTGCTACTTTAAATCAATAGCTTGGAAACGTGAGAATATTATTAAAAAAAAAGTAGCAATATGGCAATCAGATATTGGACGACAATTATTTTTAAAATAGGTCAAAATTTACACTGTATTATCATATTAACAGTCATCGTAAATGTCACATGAGTTGACGATTATTAATAAATTTAGTTTGTGTAACATTCCGTGCAAGTCAATTATTAAGTAAACAAGTGAACATAAACATGGCGGGGAGCTCTAATCGTTAAAAAAACTAGTAGATCATGTGATTGTTTATTAAATATTCATGTGATTTACTATGATGATGCAATTTCATTTGGCTCGCTTCGCTCGCCGGGGTTTTTCCCCTAGCCAAAGCATTCTAAGCCTAAAAGTAATACAAAATAATCTACCAATTACGGTGACTTCATAATACTTGTTGATCATTTTTGGTTAAATATTTTATAATTTTTCATATGATTTTTATCCCATAATTTTTTAGCAAAAATAGTATTCTATATAAGTGTAAGGTAATCAGTGGGTGGATGGGTGGGTGGCGTGACAATCAACATGACTTGAAATGATTGACATGTCATGATAGGTTAATGTTAACATTAACGTTCTTTTTTTTTTTGGGCAAAATCTCAAACTCTTTATTTATTAGATTTAGTAATTAGATTTAGGTTTATACCTCAAGGGTACGTAACAACAATACATAACTACTCAAGCTAGCCTCAACCCATTATAAAAACAAGGAAGCCTGCCGGCCCAAAGAATTTCAAGAAGAAAAAGAAAAAGAAAGAAGGAAAAAACTCACCCCGGAGGGCGAACAAAAAGAAATCTATAACTACGAACTGCACTACAATGAACTGCACTACAAAAAAAAAGAGTTTAGAATGAAATCACGGTTAAGACCAGTTAAATGTCAAGGGATTTTATATATATCTAACTCCGATTTTCTAAAAAAGAACTGTTGGAAAAATACAAATAAGAAAAGCTATTTACAAAAATAACGATCCTCTAAAATTTCCCTAAATAATTATCTAAATATTTATATAATGTCACATAATTAACCAATCTAATCGTAATCGCACTCCACCAAAATCAGTATACTGGAGAGTATAAACTACTTGAAGTACTTCAACTAAAGAACGGTCCAAGGATATCTGTAAGTCTTTTCATACTTTCATCTATACTTTATTCTGATTATTAAAGTAAAAACTTCACGGGTAACTGTGTACCATAACGTATATTAATCAGGGGAATGTCGATCCTCATATTAAATGATCGTCTATTGATTGGTTCGATTCTTCAGCCGTCCTGCATAAAGATCTATGGGCGTAATAGCCAATTTTGTAAAATTATGTGACTGTACAAAAAATATCCCCACAAACGAGTATTTTTCCAAGAGAGAAGGAAAGAAAAGTTCAAGGCCAAGGAAAAAAAAGAATACATATCCTTATAATAGTCACCAAAAGAAGGTAGAAGTTGGTTATCGCCATCAAGGCAAGTTCATAGAATACTCTTTCAAAGGACCGTAAGAAAATATTTCAACTCTTTTGGAATGTTGATAAAGGAATAAACCTATTGTGTAGAAAAGTTGCGTTATTTCCATGTAGAGCTTGGAACCGTCTAAAAAAACCTTAGCCGGTTAAAAACCAGTTAACCAAGAGCTTAACCAGTTAATTAACCGGTTAATATGAAAATTATTTAAAAAAAATTTTTTTGCTGAAGTTTTTGATTTTACTTATACATTCAGTTACAAGGAGATCATATTTTATCAATACTGTTATTAATAAATAAAAAAAAATTTAGTATTGATACTTCGAATTTGGAAACACATGACTGAAATTACCAAGTCTCTGGGCCGCATTAAGTAAATCTGACCAGAATTATGAATTTATGGTCAAAATAGTTTTAACCGGTTAACCAATGTCTTAACCGGTTAACCGTCTTAACCGGTTAATTAACCAGTTCCAAGCTCTATTTCCATGTTATCAGACTGAACCCATTTAGAAGCCAGCCACAAAATGGTAAAAAAGTCCTTTCTGAATATCAAATTAATACCGACTAATAAGCTGTTCAGATTTTTTGGAAAGAGCTGCAATCCACTATGTAAAGAAGGAGGTGAGAAGAAAATTTTCATCCTGTCTTGGTATATTATTATCATTTGTAAACAACAAACCAGGGCGCTTCTTTCTAAAGTACTGTTGGACCAACTGCTCTGATAGCTGCTTACCGGTGGGGTGATAAGGCCCACAAGTAGTAAAAAGTCCTTTCTGAATATCGAGTCAACGGCTAAAAATATTGCTAGATTTTATGTAAGAGCTGTGCCACATTATAAGGTATGGAGAAAAGGAAAAAGAGATTTTTTTCGTTAACATTAATGTTAACGTTAACATTAACATAAGATTAGTTTTTGAGTGATTTCCATTTTAAGATGCAGATCTCCCATCTTTGGTATTGATTTGCTAATTATTTATGATCAGCAGCTAACAAATCTTTTAGTATTTTAATAATATAGTTTTTTACTTTATATAATATATTGGACAGATAATCTAAGGTCCAAAGCGATTTTCATATTTCCAGATTTTTTATGACATAGAAAGATCAATCAATTGTTATTTGAACAAATGAAAATGATATACCATAACAATCTCATATCATATGTCCAATCACACGTCCGTCTATCACAATGTATTGAAATGCCTCCAAAAAAATTATGCTCAGCATTTGAATTATGACATACTGAGATTTCTATTTAAAGTTTTCTGTACATACTTTACAGAAACTTCAAGTTTTCAAACAATATCATTTCGATATCAGTTCAATATTGATTCAATATTGATATGATATCAAAATGATATCGAAATAAAGTATTATC
>JADRCO010000526.1:0-31670 GCA_021464525.1 Rhizophagus sp. LPA8_4_AMF
GAGATTCGATTAATCGCGATTAATCGATTCTTAAATCGATTCTCATTTTGAGAATCGATTCCAATCCCTATTCCATACTGTTTTATATTGTTTCACAAATCATGAAAACAGCTGTGTAACCCAGCTTTTTTGCAACAATTAACTATAAGATTTCGTTGTTAATATAAAGAGTAATTATATAACATTAGAAAGAGTCCTATCGTGCTTTAATAATAGTTAAAAGTTGAAACAAAAAAAATATTTGTTCAAAAAATGTGTGGGAAGAAAAATAGCGATATTATTGTGTTTTGTGTGTTTTGTCAAAGTTTGATTGGTTTAATTATGTAATTAAATTTGTGGCAACGCAATAATATTATATCACGTGATAAATAGGGGTGCGATGATACCGCACCCGCGTTGAATAAATTTTCTCTTATTTAAATATTTTTATTATTAAATCAATTAAAATAATATATTTTTATCATAAAAGTAATTTGTCATAAATAGGTAAATAGATAAAAAGAATGTTTTATATACAAAAATTATTTAAAGTCTAAATTTTAATAGGGTAGAAAAAATACCTTAGTTTTTTGATTTCTAACTTCTAAACTATAAAAAGCTTAAATCTAAAAATAAAATTATCCGTTATAGTAAAAATTATTTTTTTTTTATAATAAAATCATATACTGTTAAAACTTTGACTTTAAAAATAAAATGACAAAATGTTTAAACAAGTTTAATATTTTCAAAATCTTAATTTTAATGACTTATAGGCTTATAAATTACAATAATTATATTATAAATAATATGCAGTTATTATATTTTCTTCCTTCGGTTGCATGAGGTAAAAAAAATGTATACATAAAATCATGTGGATTTCCTGCCAATTAAGATTGTAGTTAATTTACTACACGAACACGAATTTTAAATATTGACCACGAGCTATATAAAATAAAATGTAAATTTAGCTTGAGCCAAGTATATTACTTAAACTAGCTTCCAGAAACATTCACCTGACGTTAATAGTGACAGAGTACAAATAAATAGTTTTATATTTACTATTATAAATAATTTTCCAAATATTCAGTTTCAAGGTATACTGTAAATACTGATTACTGAAAACATCATCTCACAGTTTGGTAAAGCAAAATATTACTAATTAGCAAATATACACATGTATAAGTCGAGTGGAGAATTGGAAATTAGTTGAAATTTATGAAAAATCTTATTTTTATAAGTTCCGAGACATTTGTACTGCATTCATCCTTTTCCAGACCACATTGGTATATTACAGCATACTTGTACTCATTTCTCTAGCATATTGCCTTTTCGTGAGCATTCCTTCGAATTATTTACCTTCTTGTGTTAATTTTATTCATTCTTTTATTCACTTATTCCTTTGTTGTTTTGAAATCTTTTGTGAATATCCAAAAAAAGGATAAAATTGTATTGTTAAAAAATTTGAAATGTAAAAAAAAAAGACAAAAAAGTTAATACTCTTACCATTCAAATTTTTTTGTTTTAAATGTTGGATACCGACTAAAATAGTTATGACTTAAACATATGATGAAAAATATGAGAAATGTGATTCAGAAATGACTTGTTAATCATTATGGGTCCAACTGTTAAACCCATAAAGACCATGTATATTATGAAAAATACTAATCCATAAATCCAAACATTACATTTTTTTTCTCGTAAGGATATTGGTACACTAACTTTTTCGTTCGGTTTGGACCAGAATAATATAATAAAATGCAAATTATCAATCCATGGGATTAGACATATTGGTGCTAGCATAAATAATAGTATATGTCCTAATACAAAGTCCTTTGCAAAAAGAGACATTTCAATTATTTTGTCACGAAATGGTTGTGTTATAGACAAAAATCCAAGTTTCTTTCCGTAAAAATTGGTAATCACTTTAAATACAAATCTTTGTACCGCTGATATGACAATTACGCTTAAAATAGCATTTACTGGTTTCCATGATTCTAAAATCCATAAGTATTCAATAGTACTAACTAGACTAATGATTGCAAAAGTACGCGCTATGGTGTTAATTAATACTTCAAATTTGTCAATCCATATTTTAAAAATAAATTTCAAACAAAATAAAACAAGATAAAGCCCAGACAATGCAATTATATTCATTAATATAGGACCAATTGCGATAGTAGTCACATAAATTACAACACTTAGTCCCGTATTTGGTAATCCTGAATTTGCTGGATCAAAACTCTTTACGAAAATGAGAACAATAATGAAAATAGCTGCCATTATAAAAGATGAGATTATTTCTCCAAAAATAGCAGTAGTAAAACTTGGATGCGAAGCATCCTCATCCAATTTTCCAGAATGATACCCTAATTTATGATTAATAATCATTGTCATTGAAGCACGACAATAATCAATCCAAGAATTAGCATGCGTGCCTGATTCTGAATACATCCATATCAAGAATTCACGGTAATCACTTATAAATTCCAAGAAAGAAAATTGATGTGGATTGAATAAGAATGGTGAAACACACAGAGCTATAATTGAAAACCAAAGGTATATAAAATATGGTATCCACATGGTTAAGGAAACAAAGACCAAAATTAATAGAATTCTCATTCCAAAGAGAATACTTGGTCCAGAGAAACGTGAATATAATGTAGAAAATGGAATACGTGTTGTAGAAAATCCACGTCCAGAAAATATATATTTTGCACCTCCGAATTTAAGATTTGTTATAATACTATTGGCATATATTTGAGTATTGAATACTTCAAAAAAGGGTGATAATGATACAAGATGTTTGACAAACCGTGTAGCACAACGAACTAAGCCATTTTCTTCAAGTTCTTGTGAAAATAACGGCAAGAAATCAATGAATGATGCAACAATAATTAAAATTATGGAACACTTAATCCAATTAATTACAGGTATAAAATTAGAACATTCGCTTTGAGAGTTGTTGCAAACAGGGAGAACAGTTCTTATTGCACCAATGAACATTACGCTAAGCATGAGAAGGTGAACTGATAACATAATAAAAACATGATTAAAATGAAAACCAGGGTGAGCATAAAAGAAAGTCAAAAACCTGTCTAAAGCAAGTTGTGTTCCAAGGTAATAATATTCTCTTGATAAATTTTGTTCTCCCATGCCAGTACTGGTCTTTGTTGTAAAATGAAGAATCGATTCAAGACCAATATCGCGACCTTTACCACATTGAATATATTCGCAATGCTTTATACGTCCACCACGGCTAAATGAGTTTATACCAGCGAAAATGTCCTCGCTAAGGTGTAGACCTCTCGTTGCTTTCGATACACCACCGCGCGTTGTCATGAAGATGGCGTTTAAAAAATCTGGGTGTCCATAGTGTAATTTACCACCTACTTTAGCAATGAACCGTTGAGTTAACGTACCAAAAGCTTGCCCTTTTCCAGCAGTTAAGTCTCCAAGGGCACCATAATTTTTGGAAAATATATATTCACAAGCTCCAACAATAGCAACGGGATGTTTTTTTGACGATTCACTAACGGACGAATAAGGCGATATTGTAACTTTTACATCATCGGTTCCAGGCTTAGTATCTGATGATTTCTCTTTGCTTTTTGGGATTAGCTCTTCGGGCATATTATACTGGTCAAATTCGCCAAGAATATTTTTTATTTTGAGGCATTCCTCTAAATAATTGTCTTGATTGGCGTCGATTAATTGAATGTATTCACCACGGTAAAAAATAATTGCGTGGTTTTGATTATCCGATTTACCATCTCCAAGAAACGGGTTTCCAGGGAGCTGGATTCGATAAATTGGTTTGCGTTTTCCATTCGGTAATATTTTACAGTGACCATCAATTAAAACGGAAAAGAATTTTGGTTCAATTTCCTTATTTTCCTGTGGTACTTTATCAAGATAAGCAATTTGAAGATCCGGATAAGAACTTAATAAAAAATCCACATTCTTTTGTTCCTCTTCGTCAAATTCGTTATATCTCTGCATAGAAACTAAAAATTTGAATTTGCGACGAGCTATTGAGGTCATCTTATTCTTAAGTTTCTCCGGATCGTTTGCACATGAAGCAACAATTTCGGGATTTTCTATTCGATACAAAAGCTTTATTGCTTTTTGATAGTTCATGAATCCGGAAATAGTACGAAATAAAGTTTGCGCACGGCGTGAAACCCATTTACGTTTACGTAAATTTTCATCATCTTCAGTAGTAAGATTGTCTTCTTTTAAATAATCTTGGATACGAATTGAATCCCATATATCTAAAGTATCATGATTTTCATAATTTTCCCATTCAGTTGAATGTATTTGCTTTAAGTATTCAAACCAATTAATTCGTGAATTTTGATCTATTTCACAAATTTCACGGAGTGAAAGGAGAATCTTTTCTGAATAATGAGGAGTAAAAACTGTGAATGTCGGCATTTTTTGAATCGGCAAAGGATCTTGAATATTATTCGACAAACTCTTTGCAAAAAATGTAATACGACGTTCAACTTCATTCTTTGGTGGATAATATTGTTCATCATTATGATTTACAAAAATGGGTGGAGAATTCCATGAATCTCTATCATTCCCCTTAAAGATGTTACTATAAACGTTAATAAAATATGAAATTTTTCAAATAAATCTTAAATAATTAAATAATTATTTATTTATTTTTATAAAAATACGAACCTGTAGATAAAGTAAGCTCTTAAAATTCTTAATCGGTAATAGATATTCGTTATACATGGAAATAATAATGGAATTCCAAATTTGGGACACGTCTTTAACTTCCATATTGTTTAAGCCCAAAATTTTTGTACAAATATGTTTTGGTAACATAGTAAAGTTATTTTTTTGAGAAGTTCGAATAGGTCTCTCAAGTATGCAAATAGCTAACGAAAAAATTACATTCCAAATTACATACCAGAGATATGTACTCGAAAATAAAAGAATAAGGTAGCAAGAGAACATAGTGACAATGGCTAATACTAAGATTAAAGAATAAAGTGTACTATCAATCATTCTCATTTTAAGCATAGATTCAAAAAAATCTACGAATAAATAAGATAGGAAATATAACTCTACCAATTTACATCCAAATACGCAGCACCAAAATCCGATCGAAACTGCACGATCCTTATTGCTAAGATGAGCATAATTGGCAGTAAAAGTATGAAGTGCTTCTTCACATTTTGATTGAAAACTAAAGATATGAGATTTCGGAATTATGGCAAATATTAATGTTGTAATTAATGAAATTATAAAGTGAATCATTCCTAATATTAAAGATATTGTAGATGTAGGGTCTTTCATTATTATATAAATTGGAGCAAAGTTTACAATAAACACGATTATTAATATTAGCAGTTGAATTAATATTAAATTATTTCTTAATGGATCAAAAAATAGTTCGCAGATACTTCCAAATATCATAAAAAAAGTTGAAATCGCGCCCCCAATTGCAACAATAGACCATTGTACTGCTGGTTCAAGCTTATGTTTATTAAGAGATAGAATAATATAGGCCATAAAATACCAAAAGATTGTAAACTCGATAATCCATATACGCGTAAAATTAACTACTAAATGAAGCCACGTACGTTTTTCTTTGTACGTTTTAATAAATACAAGATCCCATTTTACGTGTCTTAGCTTTAAATAACGTTTACTATGATGTACATCCATAATATTTTTAATAGGCGAGTCACTCTTTTTCTGAAATGCTATACTATTAATAGTTTCCCGATACCAAAAAAGTTGGTTGATATCGTCATATCCTATCGTTTCAGCATGGTCTTTTTCCTTTCTCACTAATTTTTCTGGTTTATCTTCGTAGCATTGATCTTTAATGTAACGATATATCGGGGTTATAATATTGTCAAGATAATCTCTTTCACGTAATTGTACTTGAGAACTTTTAGAACCTTTATCATAGTCATATGCTAAATTAAAAATGAAGCATAAACATTCGCTCATAAATCGAATTGAAGAAGCTTCACCCCATAATAATAACCATAAGGCCAATTGACGAACCATTTCCTCTGGATATTTTGACATGGAATCCATTCGTTCATTCCATTGTTCTTGGTCATTCTCTGAATCAACATTTCCTCCAAAACCCAAAGCAAAACACCATTTACGGTAATTGGCATTAAATCCTACAATATAATCAGCATGGAGAGTAAATAAAGCCTGATATGGATCCATTCTTGAAGCACGAGAGTCCAACATGCACATTAAATGATCAAACATATTTCGTCTATTATCTTCTTGGAAGCCAAATTTATTTTTTAGAGTAATAAAAATTTCTTCTATCTTTTCTTTAGACGGAACGTCAGTACTTCCTGCCGGATAAGCAAGATCTAGTTGATTGAAAATAGAGTTTGTTAAATTACGGACTAGTTGAATCATTGACTTGAATATTAATAGTTAGTTTGAGAGTCTTGTGAACTATTACCGAAATTATGAATCTGTTGAGACGATTGTTGTGTGGGAATAGAAAAGTCACTATTATTAACGTTATTAAGTTGGCTATAAGCCATATCTCAAGAATAAATTTTGTAATCTATTCTTTATTTTCATCCAAGGAAACAAATTGTACAGCATGCTAAAAAATATAAGAAGTTTCTTCGCGAGCAATGCGATTGGCTAGGCCATTGGAAACATAGCCAATCAAATTACTTGGAAAATCATGATGAGATATGTGGTAAATTGCAGCAAAAAAACCAAGGATATATTGGATAATTAAAATGGCAAGAAATAAGGTGATGATTTGTTTATTTCACACTCGCTTAGAACATTTATGGAGATTGTATTGCGCATTATTCAATCAATTAGGTACAAGTTTAGAAATCAACTGAATTTGGATTCAATTGATGAGAGAAGATGCTTAGTTGGGAAAAAAGAAAACAATTTAACTATTTTAGAAATGATCTGAATTTTTTTAGCAAACCGAACACTACATAAAAGGTTTGTTGATTGGCGATCGTATTAAAATGGAAAAGGTAATGAAAATGACAATGCTAAATATGGGTAGTTATGGTCCTAAAAAGGAAATTGATCAACAAATCTTGTGTAAACGCTAGAGGAGTAAATAGCGAAGAATAATTTTTAGCCCTTATGAACGAAGCTTTTAAAAATTAGCGAAGTAGGTTTTTGAAAAGATGAGAATGGGGGAGATTACATATATTGCAAATCAATTACAATAAATGTCTCAAGACATCATTTTATCTACGACAGTATTTACGTATAAAGCTTTATAAAGATTTCTTAGAAACGTTAACAAGGTTATGCTTAGAATGAATTTATATATAAATGTAGTAGTCTGAGATAATTCTTATATAATTTGTTACAATTATTGAACTCATAATAACGCATATAATGTAAAATTTGATCTTGAATTCAAATTATGAATGAGATACAAATTTATTAACATATAAATAAAATACGGTTTAAACCTTACGTTAACATTAACGTTAACGTCAGTAGCATAACGGCACGGTAGCAGTTATATAATGAATTTAAAAAAATTGAGGGATAAGGATTTTGGGGTAATAGTATGAATTAAATTTCAACCTAAACAAAATTTGGAATGAGTTCGACAATATAAAATTTGTACATATAAATTAATGTTATTCAATATTATTAATTAATTATTAATAATTATCAATAATTAATTAATTAGTAACATGGGAATATATGATTTCAAGTATTATTGCAATAAGGAATTTTTTGTCATTCTAAACAATAAAAATAAAACAATTGAACTTTTTGTATAAATGAAAATTTGTCAATGATCGTAACTATTCTAAGAAACAATAATAAAATTCATGATTTTTTCAGAATATGATCAGCAATTACGTTATCAAATTAAATTAATTGATATTAATAAAAAATTCATTAAAGAATTACGATAATAAATAACTTAATTATGATAATAAATAATTAAAATAAATTGAATAATGAAATTATTGTTATCTACAATATTATATTTTATTTGATGGGAATGAAATTTTTATTAAGATCGTGATAATCATCTGTTACATCAACGACTTAGCGGAAAGTTTAACCAATTCTATTATATCAAAAAATTAAATATTTTATGACTAATTATAAAAGCTCTCTAACATGTTTGTTATAATACAGGTTGACGAGGATTATTTTATGTGGATTTCCTGAAATACATATATTGTATATTCAGTAATATTATAATTCGCTTTATAACTTTTCGTACACACGATCACAATTTTCATATGAACATTCTGGGTATAACACATGTCAATCTTTTATTAACAGATTACTAAGAATTAACATTAATATTTCCCGTAATAAAAAAAAAAATCAATTTTTTTTTTATAAAAAAGTATTTTTAGGGCATTACTCTAATCCTCCGGCCTTCTATACTGCCTCTATGTTTTCCGTTAATAAGAATGAATAAATTTTTTGTTAATACAAATATTTTCGGACCTTAATTCCTTCGTTATTTTACGTTATTTTAACATAAGATTTTATTGTTTTATTAACAAAAACTTGTTTTTCCCCCCAATTATTAGGAAATTATTATGACATAAATATGAGAAATTCTTATAAATACAAACAATAGTTTAAATAATTATAATTATTATGTAAATAATGTTATATAAAATATAATTTAATTACGTAATTAATACAATAATAAATAATTACGTTAATATGTCATATCATAATCATCATCGCTCCACTTTTAACAAAATTATTACCAAAATGCTCGTCTCAGCCAGACGAATTCAATGACAAATCGTTATTTGTTGAGAAATAAGAAAAATAATGTAATAATATCGTCTGGAACCGTACTTTTCTATAATGCATTCATCTAAATAGAAGCAATCAAAATTCACGTGATTTTGAGAAAAAATTAGGCATTTAATTACTTTTTATAGATTACTAATATTCTAATACTATCAAATTATTTGTCCGTAAAATATACTGAAAAGTGACTTAATCCACCTTTGTGGAAAGTAAATATATGTATGCACACACCTTTATCTTTAATAAAGTATAGAAAATTTTATAATATTTATTATAAGGACTTTATCATGTGTCGATCAATTTTCTCTTCATTTTTTTTTTTTTTTTTGCCAAAAATTACGATGGTTATATAATTTAGTCAACGGTTCAATGGCTTCTAATCTTTATATTTTTTGATAAATACACAAGTCATGTTAAGGTCTACCAAAAGTTCTATATATTAAATTTCTAATATGAATAAATATTTGTGTACATTCCACTGACAGACTAATATTATCCGTAATATTTTCCTTTTTATGATAAGTTTATAATGAATAACTTCCGTTTCACGACCACTATTATCTTAATCTCTCACTTATAATACACCAACTCTCTGTAATATAGCACAAGCATTACCAACAGCGACTTTTTCATGGTCATTAAGTGCCTGTCTTACCATAAATAACTTGTCACCATTCCTTTATATTGAACATATGAGTCTGGTAGCAAGGAGTAGCAAAAAATGACAATAAGACTATTACGCCCTATAAAAAATTTTCTGGGGAAAATTCCGATAAATGATCATTTTTCTAGTTTTCATTCCAAAAAATTCCGATATGTGATCAATTTTCTAAAAAAATTTTTATAGGGCACGTACTTTAATAGTGAGAGAAATTTTTTACTATATCATCATACTGGATTAATATATTTTAAATGCGGAATTTAGATGTGGCTTTACACATAATATATGGAAATTTGACAGTAATTTCGTGGTTATCAAAAAAAGCCAATAACTTCGTTAGGATGGGACTGTGAGGTAATTTTAGAAGCTTAGCAAAAGATAATGATATAAGGTCGCCATTGTACAAATGATAACAAAGTGTTATTACTGTTGTATTCGTTCTGCTGGAAATATTTTAGGCAATGGGTTATTCTTTGGAGAAACCTCGAAACCTCATGCATAGTAGTATAGTACAGTAACAATATATATAAGAAACTATATATATAAGAATTTAATCAGGAACATATTATCAAGTGTACAGTGTACTATGATCATTTTTATGGCTGTTTTAATATTTACCATAACAAAAGAGGTTAATGTAAGTTCGGTTAAAGTAAATGTCTAGTTTCCTGTAGCCTTTTCATTTTTTTTAAATATTTGAATTTGACTGCCACAATTTAATACTAATTTTCTTAAATCAAAATAATCTTCAATCTAACCTTATTTGGTTATCAATAGAACTCTTGTGTTTTCAAACCTTAATAGTTATTATATTATTTTAACAAAATTTTATTTTTCATTGTAAGTATTTTGCGATTTCTAATCATCGATATGTTTTCTAGAGCAAATATCTTTTATTTTTATTTTGTGACTCCAGATCTAGTAATAGAGAGATAAAGAAGTACGTCTAGAAAGCCCATTCTTTAGTCAATCCGGTGCCTCATTTTGCAAATCAAAGTCTTTGTACAACAATTTTACTTGAACGAAAGAACTAGCAAAGAACATAATATAATGATTTTATTTTGAATACTTGTTAACAAAATTCAGAATAAATATCATTCAGAAGTCGATAATAGATTATATTATAATTACTGTAGTTTCCGGTCGGGTAGCAAGTGGAGGTCGGCCTATTATGGTTATTTATTCTAGAATAATATTGTCTTCTTACAGTATATGTTCGTACTCTATAAACTTATCAAGATATACGGTATACCCCTAACCAGTGTTGAGAAGTCCAAAACTTTGTCAAATCCTAAAACTGTCCAAACCCAACACTGCCCCTATAAACCTATCAGAATCAATATTTTACGGTTCTTTCCAATAACAAAAAAAAAAGTATAAATTCCATATTGTTTATATTTCAATCAATCAAAAACATATGTTAAACAAACCTTTTAATTGGTGACCTCACTTCTTATATCACGATTCAGATTCAGAGAAATCGGATTTAAATCAGAAGTTATTATAAAATATTGTTCTACAAGGATTTCATTATAACAAAATTCAGCCACATTTTTTTTAAGTTATTTCGTCATAAATAACATGTTTGTATATGTTTGTATATATAATTCTATGTTATACGTTTAGAAAGTAATCTCTATAGTAAAACTCATACAACATCGTGAATCAGGTAAAAATTTGTTCTAGTATGAAGTCTTTAGATTCCTTAAATAAATTTACTTATTATAGCAACTTTTCAATTCAGAGATAAAATTTCTTTATTATTTTGTTAATAATGTATTTTATTTGATTTATAACCTTTTTTTTTACTAGATAATAAAGAATTACAATTGCAACTTCTAATAGTTCACCTTATCCCGATATATTTAACTTTACCATCATCTTTATCATTATGCTGCTTTATCAGAAATTATAATTTTTAATTATTCCTCTTCTTGATAATAAGGTTTTTAAGTTTTAAACCATTTATTTGATTTTGCCAAAAGTTAAAAATGTTAGTTATCGATATCTTTTTTAGATGCAGAGGATTATTTGACGTAGGACGTGTTTTTCAATCTTCAGCTAATACAAGGAGTGTTGATTCACGTTATATTTTACTTGTTTACTTGGAACGTTGTTAGACCAAATAGAAGAAAGAAAAAGAAATAAATAATTAGATTAACCAGCCTAACGTTAAAAATTCCTTTAAGCGATATTTTTCAGACAAAAATCCTTCAAAAGACTTTTTACATTCGATTTGGTACCGAATAATTTTTGAAATAACAGAATTTTTAGCTGAACTATTTAGTACTGGCATTATAGGGGATTTTTTTTCAAATTATAAAGAACATTATAACCTGGCTACTAATTGGTATCTAGGAAATTTTCCGCCAGTTATATATAAACTGGCGGACCAATTAGTATATCCAGGATGATAAAAAAGTTATTTACTGACCTAGTTTAGTATATAAATGGGTCATCATACTTAGGATGATAACCCATTTATATACTACTAGATCAGTAAATAACTAATACATATCAAGGTAATATCTATTTTCTGGTTACCCGTTTATTTGGAGGGAAAAAAACCTTTTTTTAGGAACGTAATGCTCCTTTTTTATTAAATCCCTTTAATATGTAAAATATAAATATTGTTTTTAATGCAGATTATTACTTTTAAGGGTCGGATTATACTAATCTCCGGTTACAACCTGTGTTATGAAAATCTCTTACCAAATTGGTTCTTATAAACTTTTAATTCAATATTATATAATTCTTTTTTTCTCATTGGGTTTTATCTTTTTTTTCAGAAATATATATATATATTATCCTTGAAATATGTAAATTATGTCCAATATTCGTAAAGAAGTTGTTAATTCAACATATAACAGAGCATACTCATTAATTATTGATGATGATAAGCATAAAAGATTTAAATCTTTAAAACAATTCATTCTTGACGATGAATCACTTACAAAAGATGAAAAAACAGAAGTAATAAAAAGATTTGATGGTGATTATGACTATTTTAAAGTAGTCGAAAATGACGGAGTAAGAAGAAATTGTGAAAATTGTCAAAAAGATTGTTTGGCAACTTTATATTGTGAATTTTGTGTTCGAGAGTATTTGGAATCAAAATTTCCAAATTGGACATCAGGAAATGATACTATTGATGTGTTAATACAGAACTGTCAAAAGAAATCACTTATTCCATACATGATTGTTGAATGGATCCCATACGAAAATTTCCAAAATTTTAAATATCTGACCCAAGGTGGTCTCTCTAAGATTTATTCCGCGGATTGGATTGATGGACATTATAAAGAATGGGACTCTAAAGAAAAACAATTAAAGAGATCTGGAACGTGTAAAGTGGTCCTTAAAAAATTAGAAAATGTTGAAAATGCTAATAGGAGCTGGCTTGAAGAGGCGAGTTATTTTGCAAAAAAAAAAAAAATTTTTTTTTTTTTTGTGCTAATTTTTTTTTAATAAAATTTCCTTCTTTTTGTAGGCAACAACTCATTTATTTATAAGTAATAAATGGGGTAGTATCGTACAATGTTACGGTTTAACAAAGAATCCTGATAGAAAATTCATGCTTGTAATGAACAAAATGGATATAGATTTAAGAAAATATTTACAAAAAAATCGTAATCATGTTGCATGGAAAACCAAAATTCAAATCACTTTTGAAATAATTAAAGCACTTTGTAGAATTCATGAGGAAAGTTCCGTCCATAGAGATTTGCACTCTGGAAATATATTATATTCAGAAGAAAAAAATGATTGGTATATTAGTGATCTTGGTTTTTGTGGACCTGCTGATAAACCTTTAAAAAGTATATATGGAAATCTTCCTTTTATTGCACCCGAAGTTATTTCTAAGAATCAACATTCTTATGCATCTGATATTTATGGCGTCGCGATGCTTATGTGGGAAATTTCATCTGAGCAACCACCATTTGTTAATTTCAAACATAATTATGATCTTGCAATAAATATCATTAACGGCATGAGACCAAGGATAGTATCAGGAACTCCTTTAGAATATAAAGAATTAATGGTACAATGTTGGGATGCAAATCCAAATAGAAGACCAAAGATTCGTACACTCTGGAAAAAGATTGAAGAGCTTAACAAATTATTTTATCAAGATAATGAATATACCAATTGTAACATAGATTCTAGTACAATAAGTCCATCAACTGAAACTAATCATAGCAAAATTTATAATTTTGAAGATTTACCTGAACCGAAAAATGCTACAGAAGGTAAGATATATATAATAATATTTATCATTAATATTAATTCTATAATTTTATTGATTATTAAAAAATTTTTTTAAATTTATATATAGAACAAGAAGGTAAATTATCAAGTATATATAAATATTATTATGAATTAATAGTTCTAATATATTTTGCATATTAATTTTTAGCTTATTATACTACACAACTTAGTTTAAGTATTCCAGATAGTAAGTGTAATGAATTAAAAAATTTGTATATGTAAGTTTTAAAAAAAAAATTAATTTTCTTTTCATCTCTTTTAGATATTTAAATTGTATTTTTTCAAGAAGAGTGATACTTAAATAATTCATATTTATCATATATAAATTCACTACTTATTATAAATTATGAATGGTTTCTTAATACAAACTTGGTGTAATGTAACGAAAAAAAAGCAATTTTGATTTAGGTTTCACAAGCCCTCGGTAATATCTCGTTCCCTGATGAATGTCACATTTTTATCTGATATTATTCGTGGACAAAATCGTATAGAATTTTATAGAAAAATTCGTATAATGCAAGTTCGTGTAACATTCCCCTCATTACATCTGCATCAGCAAAAGCGATCTCTGTCTCTGTTTCCTTGTATTTTAGCAATATTTGATTTTTTTTTTTGTCACTGGTGTAGTCTTTTTTCTGACAGAAAATTTAAATATAACCGTTAATAAATTTAATGACGTCTATACCGCAAACACAAGACTTACCGAGGCCCGGTGGTTTCCCAGCTGTTCAATATAAGCGCAATATACCAAGAAGGGGTCCTTCTGGATTAGTCCTTTTTACAAGTATAACGGCCATATCTGCATTGGGTTTCTATTGGATGACACAGACGATTTTAGAGTCCCGGTAAGTTATTAATTCATTATATTTAATAATTCCTTATTTTCTAAATTTTTTTATTTAATATGTTTTTATTAGTGAATTAAAACGTGAAAAAAATTGGTCACGTATACATCTTATTCCTATGTTGCAAGCAGAATTTGATCGTGATACATATCGTCGCTCTCAAGCTTCTTTAAAGCGGGAAGCTGAAATTATGAAAGATGTTCCAGATTGGAAAGTGGGCGAAAGTGTATATAATTCGAAGCGTTATGTACCTCCATCTGTATTTATTTTGCCGGAAAAGTAATTGATTGATTATTTTAATTCTATTAAATACAACGCACTTTTTGTTGAAATGAATTTTTTTGGTTATTTTGTTTATTAAGTGTTATATACCATAATGACAGAAACAAAGCAAAACATTTTTTTCGTTATGGATATCATTTCAAGTAAATGAATCAGACAATTGATAAAAATTTTTTTTTTTAAAAAAAAAAAAGGCTCCGTAATAATACGACACAACTAATATTTGTATAATTTTTTGCTAAGTTATTTCGAAGAAAAAAAACCATATCACAATTTCATAATTTAAAATTACGTGTAATTTCCTTCACTAAACCATTAATAGCCTGAGAAGATTTAAATCTTGGTAGTTCTTTAATCTTCTCAAGTAGAAGTAAAAATTTTTTTGCATTCCATAATTTCTTACGCTATAATAAATCGGAGTCGAATTTAGTTAATAAATTGATTTTACTTATAAAAATAAGAATAATTTACAATACTTACCTCTTCTATCGGTATTTCAACACTAGTCCTTTTAATTGCAAGACTAGCGAATTTCAGAATCGACTTTAATGTTTGAGAATCAAAGTTTTGGCCGCCACATTTTAAGTCTTCAGCAACAAATTGAAGAGTATTGTTTAAAGTTTCCCTTATTTTTGGCACTAATTTAGATATCGTGCTGTCAACATTTTCAGATTCCTATAAACGTGATACATGTAAATAAATAACCGAGATTTCAATCTGAATAAAAATAATTCATATTTACCCGACTTTTCTTTGGTAGCGTAATATTTAAAATAGAATATGACACATCATAAGCATTCATGACCTTTTTGAGATTCTTTGCTACTTTTGGATCAGCATATCCAAGGAATATTTCAGAAAAATGCCATGGTATTTGAGGAATATGATTAGGCAACTGTGAAAAACACTTTATATTCAAAGAATTCGATTTAACACACCAGCTCTTATATGTTGATTCATAAATAGCAATGGCCTTTTTAATATGTTGATTCATGACCTCTCCTGAAGTGTTTCTGTTTTCCTCATATTTATAACGTCGGACCATAGATTTAAGCAGGAACGCACTAGAATTCCAACACAATTTCATCATGTCACCAAAGCTTGATTTGCGAGCCATATCCTGAATGTTTTCTAATAAAGTAAGCACTTTATTTTCATCAAATTCGGTGGGACCATCCTTTATTACAATAATTTTAGTACTTAGATCAAATGCACTCTTGGCAATTTCATCAGTTTTTGCATTCTTTGATATCTCAAGCAAAGGAACAATTAACTCAAAAATAAGTGGATTATTTGGCTGTTCCTTAACAAAAATTTTCAACAATCCAATGACTTTGTGTTTATAATGAATTCTTTGGTATTTAGCATCTATGACGTAAAAAATAGTTAGCTAAAAAACATCGAATCTAAAATTGATGAAATATAATTACCTTGCCTTTTTTTCTTCTCGAATTTCTTTTGTTTGAAAAACTCGGATAATTTAGAATCAAATTCCTCCATAATTCTATCTTGGTTACTTTGATCCTCACCACTATCTTCATTTTCATCCTGTTTATCCTGTTGGCCAATTTCTATTACAGATTGATCCTTTACTTCTTTTTTCTCATTATCAGTTTCTTCATTATCTGAATCGTCATTGGATTCGTCGTAAGAATCAACATTATTTTCCTCATCTATATCCATCTCATCTACTAATTCTTCTTCAACATTCCCTTTTTTACTTATAAGCTATATATGCAAAAATGATATATTTTAATAAATATTGCTTATAGAAAATTTCATTATAATAAATACATACATCTAACATTAAACCCAAAGAAGATTTCGTAATACCGCCGCAAAAAACTTTGAAAGCTTGTTCTGTCATGTTGTGTAAAAATGCAGACGGTTTTGCAAGGAAACTAAGCAAAACATCTACAATTACGTCAATAGGATCATGATTTTCTTCGGCATTTTCTTCGGTCTTTTTCTTAAGTGATCTTTTCGATTGTACGAACATTTTGTTAAAACATACTTGCAAATCCTATAATACAAACATGGGAAAAACAAATTAGAATTATAACCTTAAATAACGTTAAACCCTGATCAATTAATTTAATTTTATAACCTCCAATGAATTCATTGCTTCTTCCGGTTCTATATATAATGTGAGAATAGCATATGAAAATAGCCAATGAAAACCTTCCAGTTGAATGTAAAGGTTAGATTTTTGGGATCCTTCATTCTTTGATTCTTCTAACTACAAATTTGATAATTTTATTAGAACTAATGTAATTATTCTAACAATACAAATAAATTTACCTTTTTTGTAATTTTTTGTAGCAATTCAACTGCCGCTTTCTTTAGGCGCAGTGCTTCTTCACTTAAAACAATTAAAGGCTCAAGTTGACTGTCATTCTCAAATTTATTCATCAAAGTTACAGCGTAAAAAGCCCACGATTGATCATCGCTCATAAAACCACTACGAGTACGTATAGGTTTCTCCGTTTTATCTAAATAAATTTATTAATAAACGCATAACAAAAATTAACTCATTAATAAACACCACTCACCACTTTGTAAAGAACGGAAAGTGCTCAATTCACCAAGAGCATGAAAGAATCTTGTCCGACAACATTCTTGAGTATTCTCACTAATTATTGGTTTAGGTAATATATATTCTGTGATTTTTTTCGGGGAATTATCCGTTTTTGAATTATTCTCGGAGTTTTGTTGATCTTCAAACCTTACCCTTTTCGAATCACGTTTTTTTGATTTTTTTTTTTGAGAGCTAATTTCAACCTAAAAAAAATAATGAACATGAATTTCCTAAACATGACAATTTGTTATATGTAAATTCATACCTTATTATTTATCGGTTTATCTTTTATAAGTGTATCTCTTGCTATATAAAATCCATAAATAAGAAATAATTCTAAAACTAAACGCAACCAGCCTTCTTGGCGATTAATTCGAGAATCTTTCAGAAGTGAATATAAATAATTTATGATCCATTGCCGCCGTTGTTCTGTCATATCACTATCACTATAAATAAACAAAATCAGTCGTATTAAATAAACAAACCGAATTAATGTTACAAAAATTTTTAATTACCTCGATAAATTTTCACTAGGTTGTATAAAAATACTTTTCAGGTATAGAATACACTCCTCAATTGTTTGATTGTTAACAACACTAAGTATTCTCTTGACTACATTAGCACTAGCTTTATCAAAGTCTTGATCATAATATTGACCCAAAAATTGTTTAACTATAACCAAGGCTTTCTGATGATTTTCGTCACTGACTTGTTCAATAACCTTCATCTGTTAAACGTTAAATAATAAAATAATTAATCAATCATGATAAAAATCTATAAATATGAACTCAATTCAATTTACCGAACGTATTGCAGCTTCATGCAAATAACGGTTTTTTTCATAAGAGTTATTTATCAAGGTCCTCATAAAGTTAGGTGTAAATAACGAGGAGATATTCTTTTCAGGACATAATTTAAGGGCTTTCTCAAATAATTGAAATCCCCAGAATTTACGTTGATGCGTAGTATCACTATCAAAAAGACATTCTCCAAAAGACAATTATGTGAATAAATCAGAAATAGTCATTATTTTATAAATTTGGTATAGAAAATTTCTTACCATCCACAACCACCTTCCAAAATTGCTCAAAGGTAACTGTTTGTTTTCCAGGTTTATCATTAGAAGGAAAAATAATCCAACAGAGAATTGTATCCCACACAGAATGAATTCGATGCTCTTGGTTCTGTTGAAATTCGGTCGCAGATTTGCTGGACTTTGCCTAATTTTATCCACAAAATAATTAAAATATAAGCGATAGAAAAACAAAATACAAATATATATCTTTTGTAAAATACTTGAATGGCTTCTGTCAACTTTTCTAAGTTTTTGGGATGGAGTATATGAGGCTTATGCCATTTCACTGTACGTGAATCAACACTATGAACCATAACTTGTTTCCACTGGCTGCTTTGTATTATGTCCTATCAGAAAAACACAATATGAATATGGCAGAGAAAAAAAATTATACCTATTTACGCTTGTATAGATGACACTTCAATAATGGTCAATCATTACAAGTCGATCAAAAAAAGATATTTACGTTCATCATTCATACCGGGTATTGTGATTCAATAACTATAGCCAAATTAACATCGTCAGGGTTATTAATACCACCATTTTTATCACTACGTTCTTTCATAACCGTTATAAGGTGAGAAATAGCCTTTTCGTCGAATGAAGTTTTTTTCAACTAAAATACGTAATAACTTAATAAATGTTCGTTCTTTTTCCAAATCTTTGAATATGAATAAAGAAGATATTTCTTACTGATGGTATGCTTAAAATAATAACTTGATAGCATGCTTCTCTAACGTATGGTTTACAATTTGCACAAGCCAATAGGCCATTGATCACTTCGCGATAATCTTCATCGGATGAAGTTTCACGCCAAAGAATACCAGATCTCATAACTGATACAAAACTTAAAGCACGTCCAAAAATTTTATCAGATCCTTCCTTTGATTAATAAAAAAAAAAATTAATATTAAGAATTACCATATATAATGGTCTAAAATGTTCATACTTTATCTTTGGAAGAAGTCATCGGACAGTTTTTGTCAATTAACGGAAGAATCATCTTAAATGTAAAGAACTCAAAACTAGCAAGAAGCTGTAGTGAGTTCATTAATTTATTATTATTAATGAATAATCAATTATTTACGGAATTATCACGCGTAATCTTATCTACCTCCGTTAATGCCAGCGCGAAACCATGTCGGGCACCTGCTCGAGGACTAGTAATTCCCTTCGTCAATCGAAGCATAGCATAAGCCACATCAGGCCCACCCACTTTTTTAATTATTTCGATAGCTCTACCAATTAATAAATAATATTTATTTTAACACTAATACCAAAAAATTTTTACTTTGAACGCTAAAAATTTATAAACTGAATAATCACCCAGAAAAATATCTGATATCTTTAAGATCAGATGCATTTTCGGACTTTGAGAATTGTTGATATGATTTATGTAAATGAACTATTAACTCCTTGGCTGCATTTTGACGTTCTTCAGCATCTAATGAGGCTAATTGCCAAAAATAATTTAAAAAAGTAGTATCCATTTTCAAGTTCATTTTTTTTTTTTTTTGATAAAAAAAACTTTAACTACTATATGATTGGCCCGATTAAAGCAATATGTGCACGTGACATTAAGTTCTTACAGTTCTTATAAAACTTTAGCAAGGTTGTGTAACTCGATAATTTTAATACGTAATAGCATTTATATTTTATAACGGAATTGGAAACGAAAAAAATTTCAATTGAGCGTCAATTCGTTTGGACATAGTTACTGTCCTTACATTTATTTTATTCATTTGCTAACAATGCTGCATTTTCTACAAAAGCCTTAATTTCTCCTGGAGATTTCACACCAATAAAATTTTTTATCGATTTACCCTTATAAAATGCATGCACTGTTGGGAGTGCTGAAACCTAATTATAGAATAAATCAAAAAAGATTCTTATTAGTTGGTCTGAACTAAAGACTATGAACGAACCGCAAAAATAACCTCATATTTTTTTGCAAGTTCCGGGTTATCATCAGTATTAAGCTTTACGAGAGTAACTTTTTTATTTTCTCCCACAGTTCGTTCAAGAATAGGCGCCAACACTCTGCAAGGTCCACACCAACTTAAAATCCAGTTATATATAAGAATCAAATAATTTGCTAGTTTAATACGTTATACATTAAATAAAATCACAGCTACAAATAAAAATTCAAAACTTACTCAGCATAAAAATCAACTATAACGGGCTCTTTTGCTTCTATGACTAATTTATTAAATGTATCTTTATTACAATCCAATACTTGACCAGAGCTTCTTATAGCAGATGTATGAAAGAAAACGGGAGAAAATTTTCGAGCTATTTTAATATATTGGTTCCCATTAATAATTAAAATATCATTGAATAAGAATTTTGTAAAAACTTTATAATATTATTAGTTACCACAAGAATAAGTAGAACGGATAATCATTTGGTTTGTAAACATTTTGAGTACACACATAATTTTTTCAAATTTTATCTAAAAGTATAACTCATCCCTCAGAAATATTTGCAGCCACGTGAAGATTGACAAATTTGAAGTCACGTGGAAATAAATTAAAATTCTTCTTAGTTTTTAGTTTGATTTTAATTTTTTTGTATTTGACCATGCGTTTGGTAACTCATAATATGCTTCAATGCCACGTAAAAGGCTGCAATTCAAACAATTTTCCGTTACAACTTTCCGACGTTGAAATCGAAATTCAAGAAACTGATTTTAATCCTAAGTTCTTACGAAACATGCTGTCAAAGTTAGAATGGAATGCTTTAGTAAAAACGGCATTAGAGGTATTTTATTTGTTATTTCCTAACATTTAAGTTAAAATATTTAACAATTTCCAAAAATGCTATCCAAAAAAGTCGTTTGTCGACGAAATTGTTTTTTATTGATTCTATTAATGCAAGTGTCCACTCTTCGTATGAAATAATTTATTCGATATTTTATACTTGGTCTCAAATTGTAAAAATATTTTTTTTTAGATTAATATAACCACGCTACCTAATGTTTTACCAAATGACTTGGACGAAGAGTTTCTCAAGATGTTACATAGAGTGTTATTAGAAGTATATTATCTCTTTTGATTTAATTTTTTTTTTAGGATTTATTAAACAAATTATTAATCTAATCTTGGGATATTTTTTTTCGAAACTACAGACACATATTAAACAGGGACAAATGATTTGTCCTAATTGTAATCATACTTATCCAATAAAAGATGGGATACCAAATATGTTGCTAAGCGAAACTGAAACTTAGCTTTTGACTAGAATGATACCAAAAAAGTCTTTTTGTATCAGATTTTTTTCATAGACATTATAAATTATATAAATTGTGAAAATTAAAAATGTTGGAATCAACAAAAATGATGTTAAAAGATCTATATAGTCTCAATAAAAATTTGTTTAAATTATCATGTGTACCGATTAATACTGATTCACGTGATTTAACTCCACAAAAAGTCAGTATACTTTCCTCATCCTATTTCTTGAAAATGGAGAGTAAAGACACGAAGAAAACTACCTCAGAAGCTACTATTTCAGAAAAAAACTATGATACATGTAACAAGTTAAATGAAATTGCCAAAGAAAAGAAAGAGGAACTTCAACAAAAATTATCTAAAAATGCACTAAAAAAACTTCGAAAACAACAAAAATGGGAGGAAACACGTGAAGCGCGCAAATTAGCTTTGAAAGAAAAAGATAAGAGGAAAAAGGAAGAAAGGAGGAAAGCTAAGGAATTAGGTTTATGTTATTTTTAATGAAACTAATTTATTATTCGGTAAAATTTGTTGCTAAAACAGGATTTAATAGGTCTTATACAGCTACCACCAAAAAAAATCAAAGTTGAACAAATTCCTAGTGATATGAAAGTTGTTATTGATTTATCCTTTGATGAATTGATGACCGATGCGGTAACTCTCTTTTCTCTCTTTTATATTTATTTGGCATAATTTTATTTATTTTAATATTTACTTAAAAAAATTTCTTTATAGGAAATTACATCTTTGTCTTTACAATTATCACGCTGTTATTCAGCCAATCGATCAGCAATGCGTCCTGTGAATTTATATTTTACTTCATATGGAGGTCGCGTCCAGGAACGATTTAATACCAAACTTCAAAATCACATTAATTGGAAAAATGTGGTTTTTGAAACAAGAACATATTGGGATTGTTTTAATAAAGAAAAGTTAGTTTATTTGACAGCCGACTCGAATGAATATGTACAAGAATTAGATGAAAAAAAAGTTTATATAATAGGAGGACTAGTGGACAAAAATCGGCACAAGGTAAAATAATATTTGTTAATTATTTTCTGCGGTTAAAAAATTTTTTTAAAGCTTATTTGATTGCGTTAGAATATATGTTATAATAAATCTCAAAGAGATGAAATTGCCTCAGCTCAGCTACCCATAGGAAATTATATTCAATTGAATACACGAAAAGTTTTAGCCGTAAATCATGGTTAGTAAATATTTAGGTTCCATCTATTGTTATGTCACTATTTATTTTAACAATTTTAGGTTATCTTTAGTATTTGAAATACTTGTTCGTTGGTTGGAATGTAAAGATTGGGGAAAATCGTTTTTGGAAGTAATCCCACAACGTAAATTTAACACAATAGAAAGGAAAAAAAGGCAAGAAAATAATGATATTGATTCTACATCTTTACAATATCCTGAATGTGGAAGTAATGAAAAAATCATGTGATGAGTGATTTTGTATTTGTAAAACATAACTACCGAATAATCATTAACCTTTGTTATAAAAAAAGATTAAGTTCGTAAGTTTAATGTTTGTTAGATAAATTTACCCGTTTTTTTTTGTTATTATTCCGGGCAAGTTTCTAAAGGTAACAAAATTTTAGCGATGCGTGGCATCATTCTAGTTATTCGATTCCGTAATAAACCATCTTCAGTCCTTATTTCCTGTTGAGATATATAATTTCAGTTAGTAAATATAATTCCAGAATAAAATAATTTAAATAATTACTAAGGAATAATAACCATGGTATTAATATTAATTTCTGCATAAGAATTGTCAACTTTGATGATGATTTCATTTTCAGAATTTTCTTTGCTAAATGCTTCGCCAAATTGGTTTCTCAAATACATCACAACGGCATCGTGTATTGTTAGTGACTGTGATGATTCTATAGATTCTTCAAGTTCTTTCTCATCAAAATCTATTTTGTTATCATCCATAATGATATCATAATTTCCTTCAGGCATATGACTGGGATGGGATTGATTTGTGACTTTATTGTTGTAGATTAATAGATTAGCAAATAATTAAACTTTCACTTTCTTGGTTAAAAATTTTGTCTTAATATAATATCTACTTACCTTTTACTGAGGCAGGGCTGTTTTCAATATTTAATATTACTGCTATCACAGAATCAGCAATCTTGTCATTCATAGAAGTACTTGACCATTCTAGTCGAAGTTGGCTCTTACTAATATGCTTTACCTCGATCGAATTCAATATCTATATTCAAATCAAAATGAAAACAACTAAGCTCAGATCTCGATAAATAATATGAAATTAAATACTAATATACCGTTAAAGTTGGAATTTGTTCGCTATCAAAAGTTTCCTTCAGAGTTCCGAACATTTGCTCAAGATGATATTTCAATAGTGAAAAGGAAGAATGATATGCAATAGTCGGTTTTTGCATTATTGTTGAAGTAGAGATACCACAAAAATCTTTGAGATCGTTTGCATCCATAATATTAAATTGAAAATCTTTTGATACTATAATGCCAGATACAATTTGATTTTCTATTGGGTACTTTGCAGCTAAGCGACCTATAGCCTATTGAGATGTTAAATAAATGGGATAATAGTATTAATAGCAAATTAAGTACATATTTTTTAATACCTTAGCTAATTTTTCCCCTCTGAAATATAACTTCACGGGTTCACAATTTTTTGGCGAATAAATTTTGATTTTATCGTCCCGTTCAGCAAACTTGCTCTGTAACGCGGATTTCAACCTAGCCATAGAATTTGTTTCTCCATGCACAAGTACCTATAAAAAATTTATTACAAATCAAAAATATTTTCTCCTAGTTTACTCTTTTAATTACATACCACGTGAGGAGCTTTTATTTCATCAATGAATTGACTATTCTGAATAAAATCAACGTGAGCCGAGAAAGAAACATAATTAACCGACATTCTCAGTGGAATAGTAGCACCGGACATAGAAATTATTTCTGACGGTTCAGTCATAGCATGCTAAAAGAAATATGAAATTTAAATTCACTCAATTGGTCGTTTAAATAAAAAAAAAAAATTATATATATATATACATAATTACCCGAGCCAAAGTACCCTCAACACAATATCCAGTTATAACAAGGCCATTTCGTTTGTCTGGACACCATCTTTCGAATAACTCTCTTGATAATCCGCTCTATAATATCTATAAATGAGATAAATATTATAAAAATTCATTCGATATTTTACATACCTGTAACATACCGGGACTGGCCATCATAACACAAGGCCCGACATCATCAAAATCATCCATATTTTTAAGATTCGAGATATGATTAAAAATAAAAGGATTATTTATAGCAAATTGTTTGCGAATCTTCTCATTCATCATATTAATATAAGTTTGATAAACTGCTATACATTTCTTTGCTAAAGACGAGGCATAATAAATAGGTACTGATTCTAGTTCAGGATGTGCTTTCCAATACTCATCAAGAATTAGAAGTAATTCTTGGGCACGGCCTAAAGCGAAAACCGGCATCAAACAACGGCCACCACGTTGTACAATGTCATGGACCAACCCTTAAAAAAAGAGAAATTAATACTGATCAAATTTTGAATTCATTATTGATATCTTAATGAATTACCAGTAAATCTTGCTTCTTTTTCTAATCTAGGTTCATGACTCTGAACTCCATATGTGGATTCTGTGATTAACACATCAATTCTCACTGATGGAAGTTCAGCAGCCATTAAATGCCTGTCTTCTTCACGAGAATAATCTCCGGTATATAAAATCTAATTTTAGTAAATTGATAAGTTTTATGATCAAGGAAATTGTAAATTAAAAAATTATACATGCCTTAACACCTGCGATTTCAATCAGAAACATAGCTGCACCTAAAACATGACCTGCATTATAACTAGTAAATTTTATTCCTTCAAATTCTACTTCCTGATGATAGTCTACAGCTTCAATTTTATCATAACTAAGCAAAAGATCTTGTTCATCATAGAGCATATCATCCAATAATGCAACATTGCTATTAGAGTTCAAAATTAATCCATAAAATACGTAAAAATAATACAACGCTAAATTATTTTGGAATTACCTTACTCTTACATAATCAGACAATAACCATTTATAAATCGCCTTTGTAGGATGTGTCATAAATACTCGTCCTTGAAAGGTTGTCTTTCAATAAAGAATAATGATTTTGTAAAGCTTTTGTTTAAATCAAATAGACGATTTAATAATCATACCTTTTCCAAAAAGTATGGCAAAGAAGCAGCATGGTCCAAATGAAAACTAATTATTTTTAAACAAATCAATTAACAAATGGCAAGTTAATCGTGCTAGAAAGTTTTGTGCGAAAAAACATACTGGCTAATAAGCAAAGCATCAACAGTAGCAGGATCAATTTCATCATAAAACGGAAGTGCAGCCAAACCATTATATGCAGGGTGGACACCCGCATCAAGCTATTATTGATGGTGTAAAAATATATCTTTATTTATTTCTTTTAAAAATTAATAATACACTATTTATAAAATTACTATTCTTAATTATCTATTTTAGACTATTTAATACCATTATTGTTTTCCCCTTGTATTGGATGACAATACAAGACCTTCCCACTTCGTTACCAGCACCCAACGCCGTAACTTGTAAAACGTCATTTTCGTCGTTTATAGGAATTTCAAAGTTGGTTCGCTGAGTTGTCATTTTTGAAATTTCAAAAACAATTAAAATTGCTAATTATTGGATATGCTATTATTGGATACGCAAGCTGCAAAAAATTAGTACAAAAGTTATAGTGACACTAACTTTTGTAGATCACGTTATAGACTTATAGTTTTACTACTAAATTATGGATATAAAATTTGAAACTTCCCATAAGCAATCATGCCACCCGATCTCTTCGAAAATGAGCTCAACTTAGAAAATGCTCCTGTTCCCCCCAGCGTGAACTCTGTACCTCCCGTAGTTTTCGTTGAAGGGTTCATGGGGCCCGGTAAACCAAGAAATTGGGGTCCGCTTGCTGAAATCTTTAAAAATACAGGTATTGATCAAAATTGTAGCAGAAAACTCATTTTTGCGAAGCCCGGTTGTTGTAATTCATTGCATGATAGGGCAATTGAAATATTCTATCAGATCAAGGGCGGAAGAGGTAAACAATACAATTTAGTGCGGTAGAATACTAGATTAGCGAATTCACGAATAAAGGTTTTACTAATAGTTGACTATGGAGAAGAGCATGCAAAAGAATTTGGACACGCTCGTTTTGGTCGCAGATACGAGGGATTTTACCCCCAATGGAGCGCATCAAACCCGATCCATTTTCTGGCACATTCGTTGGTATGCTTGATATTTTTCATTCATCAAATTGAAAGAACAATTGAACTTAATATAATTGCATTATCAGGGAGGCATTACCATTTGGAAACTACAGCAATTACTAGCAAGTGACATATTCCCCGCTTCTCTAAATCCACATCCTGACATGATACTTTCTCTAACTGCTGTATCAACACCCTTTAAAGGAACTCAAGGTGTCTATCTTCTCGGTAGCACGATTAATCCAAATAACATTATTCGCCCATTTTCTATAGGTTGTTGGCTTGGCCGATTTGTTCACATTTATGAATACTTTAATATTCAATGGATAAAAAGACTATTTTATGACTTCAATGTCGATCATTGGAATTTTTATTGGAAAAATGTATGGGGATGTGCTGTAACAGAGAAAGAGCAACAACCAGATAATGACAACCAAATCACGTCTGAAGAAATAAAGCAAAGCGTTGCAGGCAAAACCTATGGATTACTGTATTGCTTGTATAAAAGTCCATGGTTGTATAATAAAGATAATGGACCATTTGATATGACTATACACGGGATGAAAATTGTAAACGAAACGAGTCGAATATTTCCAAACACATTTTATCGCTCTTATGTTACAACTATTGTAAAATCAATTTCCTATTCTATTCTCTTCATTTTATATCTCTATTGATGCCATTTCATTCATTTCTACTTAGACTTACCCGGAAAATTCAATATATCATACCCCAAAGCCCTCATTATCTCTGTATTACCCAATATATTATCTTTCCTACAAAATTGGCCGTTTTCGATTCCCAGAAGGATACAAACAATATCAACCCATTGCTGATGAGGAACTACCCGAATGGTATGAAAATGATGGTCTATGTCCTATTATATCTCAATATCATCCCTTTTCATGCTCTCCTAGTTATTGTACCCATCATGATGGTATGCCACCATCTGAAAAATACAAATATCAACATTCATATCAAGTTTCTACAAAATCAAGACCAAATCCCGTTCGTGGACAATGGGAAGTATGGAAGATTAAGGATACAACACATTGGAGTATCATTCCAGTTTGGTACAATGATCCAAAGCAAATGGAATTTTTTGTTGGATATAAAGAATACCTTGACCAATTAGATGCATTACATTTATAGTTCAAAAATATTTTACATAGTGTGATCAGAATGTAAGAATATAATTAATTTTTCAATACTAATTATTTATTTAGATTTAATTTAATTTAATAGAATTAAAGATGAATTAACTTACAATAAGGCTATTCAAGAAAGGTAGCTTTTATTATGTAATTTGTTTTCTTTAAGATTTCATATTAAATATTTTTGATGTTTAATTATAAACTATCAAGTCTTTTTTCATGTAATATAATTTTCAAAGTTTTATCAAGATGATTTTTATATTTTCATCAATCCTATTTGAACAAATATAATATATTAATAATACTGTAAAAAGTAAAATTGGATTAGCAACTTATATATAGTATCAGATTGTTTAAAAGTCATCATTTTTTTTACATTACATGAAACTTTTTATAGTATAAATGATATTTAATTATAAATTACCAATCATTGTAATTTCCATTTTTTCAACTATTCAATTAGCCCTTTTACAAGATACAGGTAAATAAATCCAAATATTTATTTATTTTGTTTAAAGTATTATTGGTGGAGCCTTTATTCTGTAAATAATGGTCATACACATTACAACAAACACATTACAATAATGACACTCCACTTCTGCTATGTAATGAAAATATCCAAAACACTTAATACAAATGTACCTTATACCAAACATCAAAAAAACCAAAATGAGAAAATAAAAGGAAACAATCAGCTAAGACAACCAGTTCTCCTTTTCCTATTACATTTAAAAATTCAGGCTGTCTAGCATTATTATAATAATACTATATTAAACTATTTAAGAAACTCTGAGTTTTAATTGAATTTTAGCTAAAATAGCTAATTTGTTAATTAGAGCTTTTCACTGGATTATCCTATAAATAATTTAGGATAATTCACTAGAGAAATTTGATTCTTAATATCCTATTATATTAGAAAACAGTAATCTGAATAAATTATTTTAGAATAATGTTATTCTAAAATAAAATATGATGAAATTATTGAAATTATATATTTAGATTTAATTTATAGATATTTAATCACCTTGCTATTAAAAATATAAAGAGTAGTAAATCTAATACTTGATTTTATAAACTTTGATATTTTAGACATTATCAATTCAGCACCATTTACTTGTGATAATTCTAAATCTAAATATTAATCAAATTATTTGTATGTAAGGATTTATAGAATTATTTATCTTTCAAATTTTAAATCCAGATATCCATTTTAAAATTAATTAACCAAATACAGTTAGAATAATAAGATAATCTGAATATATTCTTCATTTAAAAAAAACTCTATTATCAATACTATCCAAGAATTTGCTATTATTTTATTTGGTATATTTGACCTTCTTGTAATAATTTGCTAATTATTAGTTAGTATTCTATAATTACATATTATTGGATAGGAGTGGTTCAATATTAGTCGAAGACTGATATAGCCCCATCCAATAATTATATTATTGTATAATCATTAGGATTAATGCGATATATCAATAACAATATAATGTTGATCGGCATAAAAAATATCAGGTCAATTATACAGAATATTGTCTTTTAAATTTTCGCATAATCCTAATTAATTATACAATAATTAAAAAAATTTTATTAAAATTCAAGTGTTATATCAGGCAATTGAAAACTTTGTTGAAATTTAAATATCCATATTATAATCTTAGTATTAATTTTTTTTTTTTTAGTTGTTCACCCAATGTATTGGTTAATAACTTGGACTAAGTAATAACAGGCTACCAACAAGGTGGTAATGATGCCTTATCTACACCCTTGGTCCTAATTAACGTTACTATAAACCTCCCTCTTATACTATGCAGTCAACAGAGATTACATACTTGGTATCTTCCAAATATTACCATACTAGGTAAATGCTCTCGTATTATACCCTATTCCTGAGCATTAGTGTAGCTGATACTATGCCACCTGTACAGCGGTTCAGGGATCAGGTGCAATGAAAGCAAACATCTAAATACCTTCCATATCAGTTATACATCCTAGAGATACTGCAATACTAGGACGTCCTATGTGGCCTCACTTAAGCCTATTATAGGCCGCGACTACTCTTCCAAGCCTAATATAGTTGTGGATCCTTTAGTGATATTATAGGAGAACATTATGACCCTTTGTTGAAATATGCAGCTGAACTGTACATACTAATTCACCATGATGCAGTCCCTACCTAGCAGTGACCACCAAGACAGTAAGCTTATGCCAAGAGTATAGGATCTCCCCTATATATAAGAAGCCTACCCCAGCTTTCCAGAAATTACCAGCCAGTATATCAAATTCACCTGGAAATCGAACCCAGCCTTAGAACCTTATACACTTGTCAGTTCATGAACATTCTGGTTAGTCTAAACCTATTAGAAGGTAAATTACCATTAGGCGACACAAAGTGGTAAAAATGATTTTCATATCTGAAATCAAATTTGTGTGACCCGGCTACCTGGATTTTTATTTTTAAAATTAAAAAATTTTTTACCCAATAAACTTAATATTTAACATTTAGAAGTTTCGCGACCTGGCTACATGCTTACATTTGTTACTGCGCACTATTTTAATTTGTTGTATTTTATTATTTGCTGTATAATTAAATATTCAATAAATTTAGAAAAAAATGTATAAAATTGAAAGAATGTATAAATTTGTCTATTGCTAAATTTATAAATAAATTGTTAATCTATAAATTTGTTAAATTTAATCATTTAATAATATTAATTAATCTTACTTCGTTAACTAAACCAAGCAATTATGATGCATTGCTGCGCCCCTGATTGAGTAAAAAATGTCGCTAGCTTTCCTTTTATGACTGTGTCCCTGATTAAAATAAAACTAGTTTCGTTAACTTTCTTTTATGCTGCGCCTCCTAATTGAGCAAAAAACGCTTCGCTGACTTTCCTATTATGATTGCGCCCCTGATTAAAATAAAACTAGTAAAAAACGCGCCAGAATAAACTTTTCGCAAACCTCTTTTTTCTGAATTTCAGCAAAATGCCGTTTTCAAATATTCACATCTCTAAAGGGTCACAAGTTCTTCATGGATGGTATATTCATCCTATTCCTTATGAAATGACAATAAAGAATTTCTTTGTAAAGCTTGTATTAACTAAAGAATTGTCCCCTGAATGTGGCATTAATATAGCAGCTTCTGAAGTAATAGAACGTGTCGAGTTAAGTGAGACACCAGCATCAGCTGCAACTCAAGTCAGTCCTGACTGTGGTATCATAGAACTTACATCAAGTATAGGCGTACATATACATTATTGGCTCAAAAATGATACCAGAATAGTTCCTGATTTGGTACCACATCGGAACAGCTTCATGATTATGATGCAAAATGCACATAGAGCCCAGTTGCACTTGCCGAACTTCTCACAGTCAGGAAAAGCAAATCACAAGCAAATATTACGCTGCGATCTTGTTGATTGGATTCACCTTCATAATGGAGGATGGTCTACTCAATCACTTGCTGATACACAAGGCAAGCAATTTATTGTTAACTTGGTTG
>JADRCO010000527.1:0-31656 GCA_021464525.1 Rhizophagus sp. LPA8_4_AMF
CTTCATTTATTCTTTAATAATTTTTATTGTGTACATAAAAAAAAAAAAAAAAAAATTTTTTTTTTTTTTTTTTTTTTTTTATTTTTTTTTTTTTTACTTTATATATATATATAAATGTACATATATATATATATGTGTATATATATATATATACATTATTTTTATTATATATATAAAATATAATAATTTTATATATTCACAATAAAAATAAAAAAAATTATTTATTTAGTTACAATAAAAATTGGCGGTTCAAATATGCGCGTGGAAAAATAAAATAATCTTACCATATTAAAATTGATGACAACCTACTAAAATTGGACAAGTAAAAAATATATTCAAAAAAAAAAAAGTTATTTCGGTTTTTTTATTTTATTTTATTTTAGTTTATTTGGCGAAGCAAGGAGAAATTCGGATGATGTATGATAATGAAAAAAAATTTTTTTTTTTTTATGTTTAATTTTGACAAACAAAATAAAAAATTTACAAAATTTACACATGAAATTTAACTCAATTCTTACAATAAGAATACAATGAGATGAAGTGACTTACTTATATACAATAAAACGTAAATAATTAATAAGACGGAATTCACCGACTTTTTTTTTAACCGAGGAAAGTGAAGAAGAAGAAGAGAGATTTTGTACCGAATTTTTCTTGTGATGATGATCATGATTAACTAATTTCATTTGATTTTCACCATTTCGAACATACAAAAAGTAAATAATAAGTATGGAGTATTATATACATTTTAATATATTGTAGATAAAAAAGTAAAATCATTAAAAAATCATTCTATATTAGTCCATATATCAATGAGGAGGATATGACTGCGGTATGATGATCATTTTATCGGGACTATATAATATAATAAAATATATCCATTAATAAATAATGATAAAATATGTCACTATATCACCTCAAATTTCGTTTCGATTTGATGATGACTGTGTTACGTTGATACATATTCTCATGACACGTCGCGAAATAATAATTTCTTCTTCAAGTTTAAAAAATGATTATAACTTCCAAAATTAGATTTCTTTTTATTTGAAGATTATATCCAATATTATGATTAATATTATCTTTTTAATTAATAAGACGGAGAGAATCAATGTGAATATCTTCGTAGATTGACTAAATGCATAAAGTTCGGTAAAAGTAATACATACCCATTTTTTTTTAATTAACCGAATTTAGATGAGTAAAAAGGGTAATCGTAAATAGCATGTAATATTCACGTGTTAAAACATAATTGCGTTTGATAATGTTAACATTTTTATCATCAAACCTTTTTTAATACATGAAAAAAATCATTTATATTAAAAATGTAACGTCTCCTTTTATATCTTACATATGTTTCGTTTACTAATTATGTTTTTACTAAATTATTCTTCCCCAAATTTTCATTATCTTTTTATCTAGATCAAAAAAAATAAATTTTTAATTCCTTTTCATATTAGAAAAACTTACTTTTTTTTTTTCATATGTCAAAAAAGTCTTTACTTAACCGTGTTTGTATTAGTATTTTTTTTTACCATTTTGTATTAGTACCATGTTTGGGTATTGGTTTTTTTTTACCATGTTTGTATTGGTTTTTTTACCTTGTTTGTATTAGTTTTTTTTTTTAACCGTGTTTGTATTGGTTATTTCTTTTTTTTTTTCTTCCAAAATAATTCAAAATTATAAAACCATTTTTTAATATTGTTTCGCGTCGGTAATTCAGTTTTTTTTTTTTTTCCCCAAAAAAATTACAAAAATAGAATTATTTCTTCAAATAAAATTGGTGTCAAGTATGTAACGACATCTGATATCACAAAATCATTTAATTTAAAAGTATATCACCATTAAAAAACGATTTTTAAAGATTATCAATGTCCCTTTTTTTTTAATGTTTAGAAATTTCTTATTGGAAAACCATTAAAAAGAGTACAACAAAAAACTTCCTAATAATCGAAAATCAAGAAATTCTTCTCCTTAAAAAGGTTCCTATGATGATTTTTGGTATTTATTTAGAAAAAAAAAACCCCCGAACGAATCATCTTTGTTTTTTATGAACAATTTTCATGTGGGAAAAAGGAAACAAATCACGTGTACATAGGAGAACTTTATTAAACCGGTTTAAATAAGTTGAGAAGAAATTAATTGATTACTAATCGTGATTTAATATATTTTTTTTTTAAACTCTCATATTATACAAATATCGGATTAGAGTGTCATTATGGACAAATGTCTGTTGTCATGTAAAAAGGAGTCTGAGCGAAAGATGAAATAAATGCCTGATCGATGATGATGAAAATATGTTATCCCTACAATTTCCCCAGAAAATGTCACAAATCATTAAGATCGTATTAAAAAAGAAAGATCACATGAAATCGATTCACGTAGGATCCTCACTTTGACAGCATTTCATTCAGGGGTATGCCATTGATCATTAGTCTATGGAGAAATTTATTTTTTGTTTTATTGTAATTTTCTTCTTTGTTACTCTATGTTTTATATGTGATATTTAAGTATTTTCAGGTTTAAAAGAAATTTATAATTAAATAGTGAAAGAGAAACTAAAAGATTATTAACTTATACAGTAGGGTGGTTGCCGTAAATAGTTGGAAAGACTAAAAGTCAAGTAATTATAATGATTGTAAATCAAAAATTACCAGCCTATTTACAACTTATGTTTATAATATTACAACCACTAAGGTTGTAATTCAAAATATTACTAGGACGATTATCAAAGGAAGAAATTGAATGCATGAGTTTGAATCAATCTTCAGAAAGAAAGCAATTTTTGAGAACCCATTACAAATTAATTAATTTAAATCAGTTAGTGTTAAATAGCATAGTATCAATAATCCTGTTTCTATTTTTTTCTAAAAAATGGATATATGGCGACCAACCTTATAGTAGACCTCTAATTGAACATCCAATTATATAATGTTCGTATTAATTGAACAACTTAAACCGATCTCCAAATCGAAACGCTGTAATTGCTTCATCCATTATGAAAAAGGATTAAGTGAGCGGATTATACATTAGCGGATTATACATTAGCAGATTAGCTCTAAAGGCGAGAATTCTTAGGGAGGAGTTAACGTTAAAAGTTATAATGTGGGCCATGCAGGCAATGCGGGCAATGCGGCCATGCGGCCCAATTGTTTTTAAAATTTTTTTTTTTGCACTTCAAATATATTATTAAAAATATACTTAAATAACAAAATTAAAATATGATTTAATTATAATTTAAATATATAATAATATACTTAAAAATATTCTTAAAATATACTGAAATGAATTAAGTGTATAATTTAAAGAAATTTAAGTGTATTTTAAATTTTATATTTTAATTACGGTATAAATATTTTTTATAAAGTTATATAGTAATAGAATATATAGTACAAATTAATAAAAATAAGAGAGATTCAGAAAAAAAAAAAAAAAATCATTATTTCAGAAAAGAATTAGATTTACAGCTAAAATATAAGAAGCGAAATATTTTTAAAATGAAAATTTAAAAACTTTTTGATGAAAATTATCTAAATCAAAAATTTTTTTCAAATGTTTTGTTAAAAAACAAATAAAACGAAAGAATTAGATTAAATTTGTATAATAAAATTGTATTTTATTATCATAATTTTTGATCATTCATATTTGATATTTATCGGAATGATATTTTATTGGAAATGGAAAAAAAAAACGTATTTTAATTTATGTTAAAAAAGAATGATCAAATATAACCTACAAATATTAAAAAATTATACGCGAAAAAGAAAGAAAAAAAAGGTAAAAAAAAAAAAAAGATCTTTATATTTTTATACGAATCATTATGCGAAAAGTAGTATAATATATTTATTTATTTATTTAGCAACATCAACAGCAACATTAACAACAACCTCGGTTTATTTCACATAGAAATACATTAACAATAAGAATTACAGGAAATCAAACATAATTTCGTAAGTAGAGATGCGAAATTTTTCTGGTACAATAAGTATTAAATAGTTATTGGATGCGGGAAATAGAGATATTGGTCTACATCCCCCCATAGACTTATAGTTCGTGACCAATAGGTATTATGCTACTAATACTGTGATTTACATAAGAAATCAAAGAAATCAATGGAATCTGATTGGTTGGATCTTTGTTTATTCAATAAATTATAGATTGAATGTTTCAACCTTCAAACTTTTAACCTTTATAATTAGACTTCTCTTTCAACCTTTTTTACACGTTACTCGTTATTTTAACTTAAATTTTTCTTTTATTTATAAGAAAAATGACGACAAATCAATATAATTCGTCTATCGCTTGTTTTAAATTATCTACAAGAGAAAATGAAATAGAAAAAATATTTTATGTTAGATCTAATTGGAAAGTTAACCCTTTCAAAGATCTATTAGGTCGAGACGAAAAAATTATTTGTGATTTATCATTAACTGATTGTAAATCTTTTTGGGCGCGAAATGGTTTGTATTAATGATAATATATTTCGTTAATGACCCGTTTATTTATATATACATATTTTTATTATTTATATAGTTACATTAATGGATCTAAAAAATACGAAACCGGATAATATAAGAAATCCTAAAGATTTTTGTGAAGCTACTCAAGCGGCTTTATCAGGAAACGATAAATATGGAAATCAAAAATTATCTTGTAATATTAATGTTAATGAACAACACGCCAAGGTACTAAATTTATAATTATTCTGTTTTAAATATATTAAATAATTTCACTTCTTATCAACTAGATAACATGGAATTGGTCGATGCAACAAACTGGAAAATCAAAATCTACAATGGTTAGAACTTATTGTTGAATTTGAATATTTATTATTATTATTATTATTATTAATAATTAATTAAAAAAAAAAAAAAAATAGGAATTAAAATTTAAACTTGGAAATATTTCATTAAATCCGGTCTCGCAATTTGAAACTATAAAGATGTGGCAAGAATGGATGGATTTTTTTATTGAAGAAAGAAATCAGCTTTTAGTAAGCAGATCAAATCAAATCAAAACCAAATTATTTATATTTTGACTAATCATTTTAATAATAATAGAAAAGTAAAATCACGTATGAAATACGTGTTAATGATTTGGAGGAATATAAAAGACAAATGCAAGAAAAAATTGAATCAATAACTGACGAAAAGATACATAATCAAACATTATTAATAGAAAAGGTAATTATAATATGTGTGAATTTATCAATATGTTTAATTAATACAATGTAATGAATTTTTTTTTTTTCGTATAGTTTAAAAAAGTTATGAATACCAAGAAAAAGAAAGTGAAAAAATTGATGAAAGTATTGAATGCGAATGGTATATGGGATTATATAAATTTATTAATTAATTATTTATTATAAGGGTTAAAGACGTTCAAACCTTTTGAATATAAGGTTAAACATGGTTAACACTTCTCCTATAAAATAAGATTTCTTGTAAATTTTAATTTTATTACTTTTTAACAGGTGCCATTATGTCATCAGAATTACAAGCTTCGCATGATGAACATTTAGATGAAAATGAGTTTGAAGAAGAGTTATCAAATGAGAGTGAATCCAGCAAACATGCTAATACTCGTGGTAAATCTTCACGGTCAAGATCCAGGCCTCTTCCTACTGACACCTTTTCTCCTTCATCAAAGAAAACTAAAGTAGATGATGCTTTCGAGTCAAGGAGTACAATTGCAAGTGAATCAACAAATGAAGAAGATCAAGAAGAATTACAAGAAATACAACCACAAAAACGTCCCGAATCTGTTTTAACTAAAACTTTTCGCGGTCAAGTGATTAAATCTAGAAGGTAATAAAAGATTGTTGTCGTTTCGAGTATGTTATTAAACTTTATTTTATTTGTAAATTCGATTCTAATTGATAGGATGGGTCGTAAACCTGTTACAAGATCAAGTAATTCATTAGAAAATATTTTGATCCCCGTTGAAGAGCCGGAACCGTAAGTTATTATTAAATTATTGATTGTCTCTTTTTTTTTCTCTTTTTAATATATAAATCATATTTCGCTTCAATTTAGTAGCCCCGAGATCGAAGAAGTTAAAGAAGCAGAAGATTTATTAGATCAAATAGATGAAATATAAAAATAAAAGATTTTATTATGATGAATTTATATTATTTAATTTTTAATCGAATAATACTAGCTGAAATATGGAGCTTTATTTTATGATTTTGATTAATACAATAAATCTTTTAAATTGCTGTCATCTACATCTTATTGAAAGTTGAAAATGTTTAATATATATATTTTATAATATATACGCTTATAATTTTTACTATCTTCCCGGTATAGCGCGAATTCACACATACTTTCCTTTGACAGTAATGATTATTATTAAAAAAAAAAAATGTCCTCTATAATATTTATAAATAAACAGTAAAAGCAGTTTGGCAGGTTTACAGATTTGGAATATAATTAAGTAGAAAGTAGACAGTAGATTTTATAAATTTATAAAAAGTTTTAACGTCAACTTTTTCATTTAGTCTCACCCAGTGTTCTCATTAAGACGTCGTGACTTTTTATCTTTTTCATTATTATCCTCATGATCATATTTTAACCTTTTAGATCTATTACCATTTTCTAACCTTTCTTTTCTACTTTCATTTTCAGATTTATCTTCAGGTTTTGAAGGTCTTTTAGGTTGATTCGCCGTCTCCTCTCTTCTTTTCCATGCTTCCCGAATTGATGCTATTTGTGAGCGTAACTGATAAAGTTAAAAGAATAATATTAAATATTTTTCTTTTTTTGAAATGTTTTAAAACGAAAAAAAAAAAAGTACGTGCCTGTTCTTCAGTAATTCCATCCATTATACTCTGCCGTATTTTTTCAACTACACTTTGATGATTTGCACGTATCTTATCCTGACGAAATCTTAAAAATCTCCAAGGTACATGTGGATTCATTGTAGGATCATATACTACTTCAACAATTTTTCCTTCATATTTATTATAATCATGTTTCCAACTATTAACGGTAAATAAATTTTTAACACAATGAGCAAAAAATAAGAATAATCATATATAAAATTTAAATTACTTACGTCTCATTCCATTCATCTTCTGTAACATACATCTCATCAAAATAAGCATGTTCATTATTTGCTATCCATTTATGAAGACAAAATCTTGGTTTATCTTCATCATCTTGAAAATCAAACCGTAATAAAAAATCAATAGAATTTTCATTAGGTGGTTTCCATTTTAACATTTTTTCAAAAGTTCCTGTTTTATAACCTGCTATTGATGATGTAAAAATTAAACCATCACTACTATGCTTTAAATTTGGTATGGAATCAAGAACTTTATCTAATCCATAAGAAAATTCCATTTGTTTTAGTTCTATACTTTTTTTTATATATATAATTATATATATACATATATTTATATTTGTATTTTTTAAATATAAAGATAATTAGATGTCATTATACGTATTAAATAATTTAATAATAATAATAAAGATTATAAACTTACGTAAATGGTTGTGCTTGAGCAAGTTCCGGTCGTTTTAATAACATATTTTTATAAGGTTTTATAATATTTTCTTTAAGGTACTTTTTAAAACAAAAAATATATCAATTAAAATTTGAAAAATTATAATTACATAAAACAACCTTTAATAACTGACTTACACCCAATCTACTAGTAAGAGCTCTATTCATTAAATTTTTTCTATCTATTACTAACAAATCAAAAGTTAAGAGTTTTAAAGTAATCTAAAAAAATAAGAAATAAGTAAAATAAGTAAAAATATTGCAAAAAATTGTATAATTTACTATATATTAATATATTATAATTGTAATAATTTTAATTACCGTTCCGTCACTTTCCTTATCATTTACTAATTCGCCATCAATCAATGTTTCATGATGAAATTGAGAAAATGTTGGATCATCAGGAATAGGAAAAAATAAACTTGGTACAAATCGATAATAATTCCTGCGATCGATCTGTATTCTTTTTACTTAGTAAGTGAATTCTAGCATTCTATTTTACTTTAATGTGACAGGCATAAACTTGATATTTTTTTTAACAAAATAAAATAATAATACTGACCAAAAATACTTGTTGGCCAGAATTATCACATGTAATATAAACTAATATACGTGTCCCATCTGTTTTTTCACAAACAAAATAACTAGAGAAAAGATTTAATTTTTTTTTTAGTTACTAAGAAAAAAACGACTTATAACACTAAATATTACGAACTTTTCATTTTGCAGTTCTTGTAAATGCACGGAATTGAAACTAATTGGTTGTGCTCCTGTTAGAAGGAGAACAAATTTTTAATGTGATAATTTCGAAAACATGCGCAGTATTAGCATTACATACCAGGGAAGCTATGTAGAAAAAAAGAAAGATACAGATGTGTAGTTAGAAAAAATAGTTAGTCTAAATTTTTAATAAACATCAAATATATGCGAAAATTTTATACTAAAGAACGATTATGTGACGTGAGATAGCAAAAAAAAATTTGGTTGACTTATTTTCACACATAATCGCTTGAATAGAAAAAAAAACTACACAAACTTTGATACTCCGACTAACTCTTTGACTCTTGACCTTAGCTCTTTAAGATATTTAGCTTCTACAACTTGTCCTGGGACTTCGGGAGTTGTATTAGACATGGAGAAAATAAATATTAAAGAAAAGATTGTTAAGATATGAATATAGAAAAGTCGATATATTTAGAACAGATGTCATGATTTTCAAATTCTATTGGGCAACAAAATTCTTTTTACAGTAGTAATTTTCACAAAAGCATAATTGAATTCTTGTGTAATTGCCTTTTTAAAGCAGCAATAAAACAAATATATAATTACATTTGCTGAGCCTAAAAAAAAATCGGATAATTTTGAAAACGCGAATCGAAACCGGGAAAAACGTGGAGATGTGACACATATGGCATAGATGACAATTTATATGCATGGGAGGTAACTCAATATTTACGCGTCCTTTTTTTTTTCTTAAAAAAAAAATCCTAACTACATAATGGTAAATAATTCAATCAACATTCATGAACAAGAAGAGAGTGATAACGAAGAATCAAGTGAAGAATTTTATCAATATCGTTTTGTATCTCAAAACACGGTTGATAAACGCTGGAAGACCTTAAGTACAAAGTCGAGACAACATATTCATGATTTGGTATTGAACTCTATTCCGTAGGTTTGAATTTGAAGCAAAGTTATATCCACAATAATATATTTATCAATTATTAATGATTAATCTACGGTAAACGCGTAGTGCCGTGCTGAATAACACTCGCGGTACCAAGAGAAAGGCTAATTTACGAGATTTGTTAGACAAACTTATGACAAAGTAAATCATTTGTTATATTAATATTATTCATTTTATTTATCAAATTTTTGTACTTTTATATCTATATACAATTATTTATTTACGTTATTTACGTGTATCCTCAAGAATTGACGAAAAATTGGAAACACTTCAAGTTCCGAAAACTTCAAAAACTGTCAATTTTGATTATGACAAACTTCATTCTCAAAATGTAACTAACTTTTTATTCACAAATTATTGATAATTCGATAATCCTTTAATTTTTTCAATATTATATAGCGATCGCTGGAATTGACACTTGCTCAAGAATTGGATCAGATCAGCCAAATGGAAATGCAACTTGAACATGAGAAACAGCAAGTGTTTCTAATTTAGAAAATTTTATCATGTCTTTATAATATACTTTTTTGACCATTTCTTTATTTGAAGGCTTTTGCATGAAGATACGAAGAGTTTGACCAAATTCCGCAGTGACAAGAAAGCCGTGGATAGTCGAAATAAAATGCTTCAACGGAGTAAGGTAATAAATAACAATATACAAAAAAAGGTTCTTTGTATTTGCCCAGAATTGCAAATTAATCTTTTCATATTTAGCTTCATCTTTTGTTGAAAGAAGAGTTAGAAGAAGCGGTTGAAATTGATGAAGAATTAATTAAGAGTCATTTTAAACCATCGAAAAATAAATCATATGATGTAAGTTTACTGATAAAGTTGATATAGTTGATATAGTATATTTTATTGTACATATTTATTTTAATCGTTTTTCGCGATTATGAAGCCTGAAAAAGATGATCAACTTTGTGAGATTGAAAAATCTCTTTCCTTACACTTACGATCAATCGAAAAGAATACTCAACCAATCGATGATTTAGTATATGAGGTTGAAGAAGCTGGGAAATGTTTATTACAATTAATGAAAAATACGGGCTTGGAAGATAAACTGGTTGATAAAGTTTTTTTGTAGTCGTTTTTTAATAAATAAATAAGACAAAATAAATTTATTATTATAAGAATAAAGTATGATATACGAGAATATAATTAATATAAAGTTTAATTCGAAGAATATACAAGTATTTAATGCTCAATATATATTAATATTATAAATTTTCCCTAGAAAATAAAATCAAATCTGACATATATTTGAAACTCTATGTTTCGACATTTTGTGCATCTTCCAAAGCTGAAGAAGCAGTAGCTTGTCTTTTAGCTCTTTCTTCCATTTGTTGTTTCAAGAAATTTTTAGTACCGGATCTCATTCTTAAAATTCTTAAAATAACTTCACTATTATCTTGGTTAGTATTGTTACGTTTTTGAGTTTTTCGCTTTTTAATTGTCCCTAAGTTACGTGAATTAAGCACTGATTTACTCATGCTTGCTGATTTTTTAACCGGTGTTAATGTATTTGTAATTTGATTACTAAGATATTCTTGCATAAGGGCTTCAGTTTCCATATCATAGTAGTATCTTATTTGAAGTATAAGAAGATATTTTTGATTTTCGAGTACTCCATCTTTTGATAAGCCGTTCCCGTCAGCATAAAGATAATTATGAAGGAACTATATAACAATAGTAATTTATTAATGAAGCATCTAAGCAAATAATAAAAAATAATCGTCTCTTACCTTAAGCCATTTAATTACAATGTCAACTTCAGTATCATTAAGTGGTTTCATCTCTGAAGGCCGATCAGACAATGGAGGCACCAACAGTTCCTCAATTATAGATTCTATTTCTTTCCATACTTTAGTCATTACCTTTGTGAACACTGCAGGGTGTAAAAAGCTATTGAGTGTCATTAAATTAGTATCAAAATAATCGAAAAGAGGGTCAATCGCTCCTTCGATTTCTAAATCTGATAATTCGACTTTCTTTCCTTTATCAGCTGGTTTAAATATGATAAAACCATTTGAATTATTGGGTTTCAGAAGTCTGCTAATGACTTCTCTTGATAAACATTGTCTCAAAAATGGAGACATCTATAGAATAAGAAATTATTAGCATTCATTAATTCATAGATACATAAAATAAACCAAGTTCATATTATACTTACCCTATCAACAATTATTCTTGCCATATCATCATGTGCACGTTTTAATGTTCTGAACGCTTTTCCAAAATAAAATTGAATATCGTCCTTCTCTCCCTCCATACTTATTCTTAATAAAATTCTGCCATGTGGATCTAAATCTAGCCACACATCATGTGCCAAGAAGTCATTAAAGTAATTAGGATCTAGCCTGATATAAGCTTTCCCGCATACATCATCAGATCCAACTTGGTCTCTGTCCCAAACTGTAACGCCTAACCATCGCATTTTATCCGTTTCTTCAATGGTAATATCGAATGCTTCATCCCAACGTGGATTCAACGTTTCATATATTACACGTGTCCGGACTAAAGTAGTGTTTTTTTCATCCGTAAGTACACAGTATGGATCACTATAGCCATTAGTATCAAGTGCAGGCAAATTTTCTGCTTGAACTATCTTAATTGTATAGAGATATCTGTTAGTTTTTTCCACCTTTTCTGGAACAGGCTGAATGTGATTTGAATCACGAATAACTTGAGCCAAATAGTCAACATCCATCGAAGTATACAAATTATCAAGCTGTTCATGTGCTGCTTCGATATTATTAATTTTAATGCAAGACTGTTAAGAAATAAATTATAAATGAATTATGAATGTTATATGAATATATACAATGAAATCATTAGATAAAACCATTACCTCAGGTTTAATATCAAAAGGGGCGACTTTATCGGTTGCTATAGCAGTTTTCGCCCTTACATACCACGCTGATTGTTTTGTTACTTGTTGTCCTGTTTCTTCTGGTGGAAACGTGTCTTGCTTAAACTTTCCTTCCATGACATTACAATATTGCTCTAAAGCTTTACTGATAGTCTATATAAATAGAAATTAAGTAAATTTGTTATTATATTTAGTAAAAAATCATCCGAAATACGTTTAACATACCCTAGATAAGCTCGTCATATAACGAGCAGCTTGATACTCATTTGGCCAATTTAATCGTTTAAGGAAATCAATGGTTTGATTAAAAGATGTGAAGAGATCTACTACAGAAGAAGAATGGGTATCTGTAGAACTAACTGCTTTAAACTGTTTGAAATAAAATTTATTGATTATTATTGTAATTTCATGTCTAATAACAAACATATTAGTAATTACCGATAACATTTACTTTGTCAACTTTGACGGCAGAATCAACCCATTCTGGAGTTTTAGAATCCATGGCTTCTAACCATTTACGAACATGAGGTCCAAACCATTCCTGAATATTAAAGGAAAATGTTTCACTGTAAAAGACCAAAATAGGTTAGAAAATATTTTCAAAATAAACCTTTTTAAAAAAGAAACTTATAATAATAACCAACCCATGACAAATTTCTGCAAAGATTAGTTTAAGAGTAATAACTTCTCTATACAAATCGAAAATGTCCTCAACAGGAATTCCTTCGTCAGGAGTCATTTTAACTTTATTCGAAATTTCAGTTGCTGCGTTTTCCATGTCCGCAGTAAAAAGAGGAATTTGTGTTCTCACTACCAAACCAATAACGTCGATTTGGCTACATTATATTAATAGGAAAGATGTTAAATTTTTTTTTAAAAAAAGAAAAAAATTTAATTATTTGATAAATCACAGAAAATTTTACAAACTTCATTAAAGGCGTTGGAAATTTAATTCGCAATTTATCTAATTCTTGTTGAAACCATTGAGCAATAGATATTAGAGCATGAACCTCATTAGCAGATTGTGCATAAATCTGGTCTCTCTTTTCCTGATATTTCTTAATGGCCGTTTCCTTTTTGTATAAAAAAATATTTTTTTGTTTGATAATTAGCTTTAGAAAACGTCTGACAATGATTAAACATATGGTATATATAAAAGCACTTACAATAACACAAGATCTATGTTCATTATATAAAGATGATAGAATATTCGCGTATTTTTCTTTGAATAATTCATTTTCGTGAATCATTTGCATCAAAAAAAAAATTGGATCAAAACTTGATGGCTTGATCCTGAAATAATGTGATAATCCTATTTTCAGATCTCTTAATAAAGAGTCATGAATTCCTGAAAATACTTCAATAAGCTCCCTTTTCTGTACATGAAGAAACTCGTATGAAATTTGTTCATAAATTTTAAAATGAATAAAAAACGGAATTAAAAATACAAACATCGGAAATTGTCCAAGTATCTATAGGCCGTATCCTAATTGCGTCGTTTAATAAATGAAACCCTTCTTTTATATGGTCCAAACTAATATGAGGTTGTGTTTCAGAATCGGAGCTATCATATCGACTCTTAATATTGTCTAAATATTGCAACCATCTAAACGCAGGCGAAACCCTCCAACGCAATCCACATTCATTAAGTAAATCCAAAGTACTTTTTGAAAGGATTTTAATAGAAGCCTCTTCGTATGACATGCGCGTTAACTCGTAATTTATACACTTGTATATTAAATACTTGTAATAACCACGAGGATTTGGCGGAATGAAAACAAAAGACTCTCCTTGGCTACTTGACTAAACATGAGACGATAAAATGTTACAAAGTAATGTAAAAAATATATATATATATAGAGTACCAAATGATGATACACGAACCTCAATAGGTGGATTGAGTGCTTCTTTTGATTCGTTAGGTTGTAGTGGCTGTTGCGAGTTAAGTGGAGGATATGGTTGATTAAAAGGAGGATACGGTTGTTGAGAATTATAGGGAGGATTATGAATATTATATTGTTGATTATATTGTTGATTATATGGTTGATTATATGGTTGATTATATTGTTGATTATATTGTTGATTATATTGTTGATTGTAAGGTTGATTATAATGTTGATTGTGTGGAGGATTATATTGATTATATGGTTGACTATATGGTGGATATGTTGGTGGTTGCTGTTGTGAATTATAGGGAGAATATGGTGGTTGCGATTGTGTATATGGATAACCCGATGGATTCTGTGAAGGATATTGTGAATCAGAACGCACCTGACATTCTGTTGAACGTGTTGCTTCATATTGACGGAGAGCATCATTCATAGTTTCAGGATGCATTGACCCTGTGAACGTTGTCCGTCGCGGATTTGATGATAATGATACTCTTTTATCCCCTGACAAAAGTGTCTCGCGTACTTCTGTCTTTTTTGAAGCTAAACCTAAGCCTGGATTAAGTGCGATCATTACTTTCATGTTTTCGGAAATTTGTTTTAGCTCAATTGTTTTCCAGTTATTATAAGCTTCATCTGAAGCAAAATCATCTCTACGAGCTGGGAAAGCTGCACCACGATTTACATGATTTATAATGTTCCGAAGGTCCTCTAATGCAGCCTTACATATTTAAAAAAATTTATTCATTTCAACTTCAGAAATAATAAACATAAATAATAAAATTTAAGAAACTTACTTGTTCAGTACAATCTTTTCTTAGTAAATTAATATCTTTCTGAATTTGTTGAGGGGAAATATTGAAAATTGCCTGAACTACTTTAACCATTTCCATGTCTTCAACATTCATACTAATTCCATTTGTGGTTGTATGTGGTGTTTTTGGACCACCCGACATTTTTGATTGATACATCTCTAACCGTGCCATCATTTCAGGAGTTACTGAATAAGCGCATTCTTTTGTTTGAAGACATTCTTTTAATATACCCACAAATATACTAACATGATCTTGAAGTTTAGCTTGCCATGTAATATCTGCAGGCAATTGAGCTTGTTTAAGTTCCCCCTGAGCAGTTTTTAGATAAATTAAAACAAGATCCTCAATTTTAGAATTACTTTCTTTAAATTGCTTACGAAAACCTGGCTGTTGTAAAGCCTGATAAAATAATTTAAGATCCCTCTGTAAATAAGGATCCGAAAAAATTGGGTTTTGATCCCTACCACTTGTAATATCACCAAGTCTATTTCGCAATATTTTAACCAACTCTCTAGGAATTTTATTACTTTTTGTTGACTTTTTTTCATTGAAAATATCATGAAGAGCTGAAAAGTGATCTCTAATAACATATTCGATGGATCTATTTGGATCTTTCCCTGTAACACTACCTCTCTTTAATGCAGGATCAAGAGGAGGTCTAACAGGGGTAACTGAAGAGGGTATAACTCTTGCAACTTTTGGCTGTGTTAAATGTGCCAAATACGCGACACGTAAGGCATACTCATATACTGCATCTTCGGTAACCTTCGTTGAACCAGGACCTGATAATCTATTTTTTTGCCTTGCTGTTGAAGACGGACCAGCTTCTAAGCTACTCATTCTCTCACTAAATTGTAAAGTTAAATAATCTAAGTAGTCCCAGTTAAAAAAAGATGAAATTAAGAAAAAATAATTTTTTTATAGAAAAGCGACAACTATAAAAGGAGAAATAGACTGTTTACAATATTTCGTGTTATTTTTAGAATGCTGCTTGTGTTCAGATACCACACAATGAACACAATGATATTACTTTACATAATCTCTAGCTGACATCACGCGGTAGATATATCAGAAAAAGGTCCACTTTTGCAAAAGTTTATACACGGTTTGTTAATTTAGTTGATCTCTATATTATAATAGTTATTGTAACTAATTAATTAATTATCTTATATAAATGAGTAAGAATGTCAATCCTAAAGATTAAAAAATTTATATACTAATTTTTTATTTTTTATTAAATTACAAAGGTTATTTAAATATTAAATAATAAAATATTTTTAATAAAAACACTGGCTTAATCGAATTGGGCTTATATTTAAAATTCTATATTTCCTAACCTAGCGTAATATCCATCGTCGCCTTTGGGTAAAAGCATTGAAGACAATTCCACGCTTTCAAGATAATGAGTTCCAAATTCAAATCCTATTAAACGCTAAAATTTAATTTATGAATTGAGTAAATAGAACGAAATAATTTAAAAATTTTACCTTTAAAATGTTCATAAACTTCAGGTGAAATGCGTTTAATGACTTCTTTCTTTTCCCCATCATTATGCTTGATTATTGTCTTCCTTCTCAACTTCATAAGTGTCGCATGAGGTTTAAAGTCTTTTTTTATATCATTGTCTACGAAACCTCCTCGTTGAAATTTTTCATGAAGAGCATAAGTAAGTTTTGTAAAGGCAACCAAATCATCGTTATTCTTTGGTGCAGTATATACTACTCGACCTCCATTAAATACATCTGTTCATATATAATCGAAAATTAATAAAGATTATTGCGACTTTTTTTTATGAAAAAGAATAAAAGGTAGTAAAATATATATAATACCGATTCCTTGGAAATGAAGAGACGGCTTGTAATTTGGACAAGAGTCTTTCATGATCTGGTAAATTATGCTATTAGAAATTCGACATTTAAAATATTGTAATTGTGCGTTAATAAATAAATAAAAAATACCTACATCTTTGCTAGTTAATAGATAATTCTTTGCATTTCCTATACTATCTTCATTTTCTAAATGAAGTACAAAGAGCGTAATATGTATCTATATAAATCCAAGAAATTATTTAATAAGATTAATTAAAATAAAATTGGAATAATATAGTTACCTGTTGAGGATTTATAAGCATTTTGTTATATTCCGGGAATTTTTTAGACACATAATTGAAAAATTCATTAAATTTTTCTTGTATTCCTTTTGAATTAAGACGAACAGATAGAAAATAATTTGGTCTAGTCTTTTTTACTTTGACACTTGACTACAAATAAAAGAAATGGAGTTAAATACTTTATTTATAAATAAAAATTTGTTTACGAAACATACTTTTGCTAAAGTTAGAGTAGCGTTAGCCAATAAATTGTTACCGAATTTTTCAACCATGCTGCTATTATCTATAGTTTCATTTTTTGCTAATCTATTTGCTTTTTCAAGAGAACGACTTCTGCGTTTTCGTTTTCTCTTTCTATTTTCTGATACAAGCTCAGGCTCCGAACCGAGAAAATAGTCACTTGAAATGAAGGCCAGAGGTTTTTCTTCTTCAGCCGAATTACTATTTATTTGCTTGTTATTCTCAGGTTTAGGAATAGACTCTTCCATTTGTCGTAAACTACAATTTGATATTTCCATAACTTTATAATTTTCAAAAATCTGTAGATGGATTTATCCAATCAAATCTTTAACACGTTATACGTGAGATTGATAAGATAATTATAAAAAAGACAAAATAAAATTATACGTTGTAGTAGTAATGGGTTTACCTAGAATTATCAGTTTATCGGGCTTCCCAATACGTGCGAGGGTTCCGTTTACCTTGTCTCAAAGCTCTCTTTTACATAAGAATTTAATTTTATCCCGTCTTAAAAAGCTAAATTCCTCATATGGAAACTTTCTGCCTTCTTCCTCTCGAAATTTTGCGTCGGTCTCGAACCAAGAAATCGATCCACGACTCACTTCTGAACGTATGGTCATAGATACTGATGTTATTATAGTTGGGGCTGGCCCAGCAGGATTATCAGCTGCAATTCGCCTAAAACAATTAGCAAATGCTGAAGAAAAAGATATTAATGTAATAGTTATAGAGAAAGCTAGCCAATTAGGTATGTAATTTATTAAATTAATTAAGTACCTTAATATTATTTTATATAATATATATTTCTGATAATTGATATTTTGAAGGCGCTCATACGCTTTCCGGTGCTGTTATTGAACCAAGAGCATTGAACGAACTTTTACCTGATTGGAAAGAACGGGGAGCACCTTTGAATCAACCAGTGCTTAAAGATGATATGAGATTCCTCACAGAGAAATTATCTATCCCTCTTAGACCTCTTCCATCACTGATGAGAAACAAAGGCAACTATATCGTTAGTCTGAACAATTTTGTAAAATGGTTAGGAGAACAAGCTGAACAAGCTGGAGTTGATGTTTATGCTGGTTTTGCTGCAAGCGAGGTTAGATCGTGTTCATTATTAACATTATTAAGATTCTTCTAAATTATTGAGCTTTCGTTATAGTCATTTTGAATTTTTATATGATGAATCATTTTAGGTTTTATATAACGAGGATGGTAGTGTACGTGGTATTGCTACAAACGATATGGGTCTTGATAAAGATTTTAAACCAAAAGAAAATTTTGAACGTGGTGTGGAGTTCCAAGCCAAAGTTACTCTATTTGCCGAGGGTTGCCATGGATCGCTTACTAAAACCTTGATAAGAAAACTCAATCTTCGTGAAGGTAAACAACAACAAACATATGCAATTGGCATAAAAGAAGTTTGGGAAGTTGATCCAGCCAAACATGTTCCCGGTTATGTTTTACATGCGGCCGGATGGCCCTTAGACTATAAAACATACGGTGGAGGTTTTATGTATCACATGGAAAATAATATCGTACAAATAGGGTTTATAATTTCTTTAGATTATGAGAATCCATATTTATATCCATATAAAGAATTCCAGGTAAAATTTTTTTTCTTTTAAAAAAAGTTTTTATACCAGTTTGACTAATTCGTTTTCTTAGAGATTTAAAACTCACCCATCAATCAGAAAATGTCTTGAAGGTGGAAAAGTTATTTGTTATGGGGCAAGAGCTCTTAATGAGGGAGGATATCAGGTATACTTCATTGAAATCTTTTTGTAGTTTAAATTCAGAATCCTTACAATATACTTTATTTAGTCTATCCCAAAGTTAGTTTTTCCTGGAGGTGCCCTTATTGGTTGTACCGCCGGATTTTTAAATCTTCCTAAAATAAAGGGAACACACAATGCAATGAAATCTGGTATGCTCGCCGCTGAAGCTGCATATGATGCAATTACATCTAATTCACCATCTGGACCAATAACACTCACTGCATATGAGGAATCAATTAAGAATTCATGGGTATATGAAGAATTGTATAAAGTAAGGAATTTTAGACCTTCAATAAATACTCCTTTTGGAGTATATGGATTTATCTTATATTCTGGTCTAGAAATGTTGTTTCTGAAAGGAAAAGCTCCATGGACATTTAAACATCGTCATGAAGATTATGCTGTTTTAAAACCAGCAAAGTAATTAATTAACAATTTATTTATTTTCTAATTGAAAATTTTGCTAATTCGTTCTTCATTACAATAGTGAATGTAAACCAATAGAATATCCTAAACCTGATGGTGTTGTTACATTTGATCTTCTCGAGAGTGTCTCTCGAAGTGGAACATTCCATAAAGAAAATCAACCTGTGCATCTAAGAGTTCGAGATAAAAAGATACCTGTTGAAAGAAATCTGAAAATTTTTGGTGGACCTGAACAAAGATTTTGTCCAGGTATATCAAAATAATTATTCTTTTACTATTGTATAAATGAATTCATAATAATTTATATATTTTGCTTATTTTCTTAAATTATATGAAAGCCGGTGTGTATGAATTCGTTGACGACGAAAATAACCCAAGCGAAAAACGCTTACAAATTAATTCACAAAATTGTGTACACTGTAAAACCTGTGATATTAAGGATGTATCTCAGAACATCGATTGGGTAACACCCGAAGGCGGAGATGGACCAAAATATGAAATGACATAAATTTTACTCATACATCAAATCTTACGAAAAGAGAACATTAAATGAATTACTTATTTATTCGTTAGCAAAATATTGTTTTAATAATATATCTTAAATAAATTAATAAAGAATCGAATAAATATATTTATAAAAAAGTACGTTTTATTGTTATCAAAGCGAAGCAGTAATTATAAACACAAAGAAAAGTATGTTATTGCATTAATTTTCTAAATTTAAGTTCCTCGAATTTATTATATCAGAAAATATTGAAACAAATCAAAAAGTTAAGACAAAATAATGAATATTATTCAAAGATTCGCAGTAGTTCCGATATAGTAACCGAGTCCGAATTTTGCAAAGAGAGAAAGAAAATCCGATCCATTCGTAGTTCTAATCCCGAAAAAAAAACTTGAGGAAGATTCCATGCTGCATTAAAAAGTCTTTCGATGAGTAACGCATCCTTTGGTAAGTCCAGCAGAATGCCTAATATTTTCTTCCACGCCTAAGAAAAGTTGATCCAGAAAATATGTATCCAGTGTCAAAACATCAAAAGAGCAAAAAAAATTGTCAGCAAGTCTCCTTGTCCATTCCAAAACAAAAAAGCCTCGAAGTCTCCATAACATGCAAAAGTCTCCGGATTCGATATCATTTATCATTTCCAGTGATCCAGAAAAAAATTTCCAGAAATGAAAATAAAGGATAAAATAAAATCAACGATTGTAAAGTTCTGGTGACATAAATGTCACCGTCCTAAAACATACCCATATGGACTCTGACTTCTTTTTCCATAATCATTGTAATAAGGGCTCGGACTACGTCTGCTGTAAGGACTCCTCGAGCGATTTCTTCCACTGTAAGAACCACTACCAGAACCTCCGTAAGGTGGGGATCTTGAATAACGTCGATAACGATCATAGTCATCATAATAAGAGCCACCACGTCCACCGTAATATGGAGAACGAGCCCGGCCGTATCTAGGAGAAGGACCTCTACGATCGTAATCACCGCCACCCCTGTGGAAAATAGTTTTAATGAAACAAATATAAAAAATTTCTAGAAAATTTATCAAATATTATACCTGCAATATTTTGCCAAATGGCCTAATTCTCCGCATCGAAAGCATCGGCCGCTCCTAACATCCATGCCTTTTTCCCTGGCATCAGGACATTCCCTAGCCCAATGACCTTGTCCGCCACATAAAAAGCAACCGCTACCTGGGCCGCCAGACCGACGTGACCATTCAACAGCAATGCGAGCACCATCTAGTTCATATCCATTTAATTGTTTAACTGCATCATCAGCATCACGTGGATCCTATTGATTTTAAGGATCCATTGGTGGAATAATACGTGTTTTAGAGACGTGTAAATTGCAACCAATGTGACAATCCAAACACATACCAAGCTTTCTACATAAGCCATATTAATACTCATTATTATTAACCTCAAACTCAACAAATGCATATCCCATGGGCTTCACATCCACGCTTAATACTTTTCCATATCGTTCGAACTAAAGTTTTATTAAAAGAAAAGACAAAGAAAATAATAAGTAAATATATCGCGATCAAATAGTGAAAATTTATTTTATAACAACCAAACGAATATAAGTTACTTACCAGCTCTTCGAGATCTCGCTTTTCCGTTCTTGAAGAAAGATGACCGATATAAACTAAAAATTTAAATATTTTTTTTTTTTTTTTAATAAATTTTTAAGAAAATTTTTATTTTACGAAGGTGTAGCAAATTTTTAACTTACGTTTACTTGGTGTAGTCATTTTTAAAACGATTCGTAGTCTAAGAGGAGGAAGATGTTTTACAAATTTGAAAACAAACAAGAGGTTTATATATACCAATAATTTTATGTAAACCTCACGTGAGCCAATTTCCATAAATAGATAATAGTTTCGAATTTATTACTAATAATCTAATAAATCTGATCTACAATCTCGTTATATCATTTTTACGTGATTTTTTTTTTTTCAATTAGCCCCTCCCCCTGATAAGCCAATTCGTGCATTAATCAATAAAGAAAAATGAGCGAAAATCTTTCAATAAGCGAAATTGGACAATCTAATGAAATTATAACAGAAAGAAATGAAAATCAGGATATTATTAATGAAGGATCGGAAGTAAACCATTCAAAAATAATTCAACGAGACATTGAGAAGGTAATTTCATTATGTATGATAATCATTGAAATACACACTCATTTCACATTAATTTAGGGCGTTATCACAGTTAATAAAGTTTATGAAAAAGATAATTTAGATCAGGAAATTACAAAATTGGATAAAATCCCAAAGGTAATTAACATTTAGATTGCAAATTGCTATAAAATATTTCATCATCTACTTTCTATAATTTGATAATAAAGTTAACAAACTATAGTTTGAACCATTGATTAAACCTCATCCCGAAACAAGTTTTACACTTAGTGGATTATGGGGCTCTACTCCTGTATCATCGGATCAAGTTAAAGAGCGTATGTATATCATTTTATGAATATTATTTTTTAACTTATCCTAATTTATATTCTGGTTTTAGCATCATTCGGATATGAATCATTGTTTAATTTTTCATTAACATATCAATCACATATAAAGAAATGTGCTGAAGAAATTTGTGAAGATCAGGTAAATTTAGAATTTTCGTTTAATTTAATAACATCTTATTCGATTTATATAATATGATTTTAGCGAATAGTTATGGACACAGTCAAATCAGCGGATACATATTGTGCGGAAATAAATCAGACAGTGATTGCTGCTCAATTACAAGCAAAAGCAAATTATGAACAAATGGGCATTGGTAAGATATCTTAATCATATTCTCTATGATATTGAATTTTAAATAATCGATTTTTATTTTTAGTCAACGTATTTATGAAACAGGTGGAAAAAACTCATAAGATGATACATGAAATCTTTCAAACGCTAAATAAGATGGAAAGTTTTTTATCAGCAGAAGAACGATTAACAGACTCATCTGCAAGTATCAAATATCCAAAACTTCACAAGTTATGTGTAAATACAAAACCAAAACATAATCATGGTTCCTTTCAGTTTGAAACAAGAAGACTCTCTTTACCACAACGAAGAACTCATCCTAGCATCGGTACTATATCATTTAATACAGTGTTATCTGATAAACATCAAGATTCAGATGGTGCATTCAGTCCAGTCCGGAGCCCTGATAGGATAACATTATCTAGTGTTCAGAGTATTCTCGGCTCTTCTGATGATAGCTCTGCTTCTGAACGTTTAAAGGAAATATATTCAAATACATCACAAAATTCAGAGGAAAGGCCATCCTCCCAATGGCTTTCGGGTTTCAATCCAATGAGAGAAAGTATAAAAAGAGCTGGAAATGACACGAGTACTGAAAATCTTCAAGGGTTACAGGAAACTCAAATGGCCACAAATAATGGATTCTCTAATTCTTCTTTGATATCGCCATCAAATAACTCGCACCTTAAATCTCCAGTTAACAATAATAATAAATCTTTGCTTACTGCTATGTTAAAGCGTACTACAGCCAAAGAAAAGAAATCAATATCATCAAACGTCCGCACACATAGTCGAACTGTTTCAGAAACTAGCTTAGAATCAATATCGAGCGATCGCGGTCGAAAGAATGATGTAAAAGAATTAACGCATTCCAAACAAGTTCAAAAAGAAGGACCTATTATACAAATTGTAAGTGGAGATAGAAGGAGCAGTAGCGAAGAAAGGATTGATAATGTTGAAGATCGTTCGGAAACGACACTTTATTGATGACACCTAATTATATCTTTAATTAATCTGAAAATAAAAACTTGTAATATAATAAGATAAAATTACAAAAAAAAAAAATTAATGATTACATTAAAAAAAGAATGATATGACATGATTATTATTATTGTTGCTATTATTTTACTTTTTTTCCTATCTCAGCAGTTCATTGAAAATTAATAAATCAAGAACAATAAGAATTTTAAAGCATTAGAATAATAATATTACTGAATATTTCTAATTTTTTTATAATCACTTAGCTGCCTTTTATCATAAGTTTTTTGATGCTTATTTTACATCAAGATTTTTGATTCTTGATAATTTTTATTCTATTAAATCCGCTCATTTGTCCATAATTAGGAGATCTCGGTTGCCGTATAATATCTGATCCTTCCGTCTGTGAATTTGCTGGAGAAATAATTCTTTTTTCGCCTATAGATTTTGGTTTATGATAATGAATGTTTTCTTCCCATAGTTTACTACCATCTTTTATCTGCAAAATGTCCTTTTTGTCATCAAGAATCTGACCCTCACTCCCAGTGATTACGCTTTCTCCGTTGTTATTACCGTCAGAATTAGTGTTAGTACCGAATATTTTTTGTCTTGCCACATTATATTTTGCTTCACGTTCTGCTAAAGATTTTTTCAGTGAACTTATGGAGAAATCGTCACCAGTGAAGGTATGAGTAGTAGTTGTTGGTCCCGGATTCTTTGGACGCTTTAAAATACGAAGCTATCATTTTAAAAATATTGTTAATTGGACCGATTCATTTAAAACAAGAATATCGACAACGCTATTAACTAATTTATAAACTAAATACTTGTGGTACGTATTCTGTACGTGTTGTGTCTGTACGAACTATCTCCGGCCGTACGTACGCGTTTCTATTGTGTGAATTAAATTTGATCGAATTAAAATTATAACAAGATACTTTAAAAATATTCGAATCAGAAATAAGTGAGACAATTATTCATACGCTTCGTGCCATAATTGCTTGTTTTTTTCATGTTCATCAACAACTTTACTAGGTTTTGGATCTAACTAATAAAAGGAAATAAAAAACTGGTTACTAATGGTTAACAAAGTTAGCTTTAGTAATGTGAAAAGAGCAAAAAGCAGATCATACGCCAGCATCAGCAGCAGCTTCCCAATCATCCCAAGGATCGTCGCCCATTGTTCGACTATTTTACTTTGAGGAAATTGCAGAATGTAAAACTGCGGGAATTATAACTGCACGATGATCTTATTTATAAATATTTTTTTTAAAAAAAACATCTGTGATCAAATTTTGAATTATTAATAACGCATCATAAAATAATTTTTATTAGTTTTTCACGAAACTTTGAAAGCCAATCCATTTATTATGGAAAATAAGGAAACTAATAAATTTCAGGTTCCAGAATTAACATTCGGGGCAGGTGTCTTTAGTGGTCGGTATAATCATATTGAAAAAGACTGGCCGTTATTATCCGTTCGAAGAGCTTTCGAGTTAGGTATTTAATTAACAAATTTAAATTACTGTTGTAAAATATTATTACCAATTTATTTATTTCGATATTCAAATGATAAGGTATTAATGCATTTGATACTAGTCCATATTACGGTGACAGTGAGAAAATCCTTGGTTCTGCCCTTCGTGCTTTACAGGAAGAATTCTCTCGTTCAAGTTATTACATATTCACAAAAGTAGGTCGGTATGGACCGAAAAATTTTGACTACACTGCTAAGCGAATTCAAGAAAGTGTTAAAGAAAGCTGCAGGCGATTATGCACAGATTATTTAGATGTTGTATACGCGCATGACATAGAATTTGTTAACTTCGAAGATGTTGTTGAAGAGGGAGGGGCTTTGCCCGAACTATTCAAGTTAAAAGTAATAATTATCTTCCCTTCAAATTCAGGAATTTGATATGTGCAAATTATTAACATTATTTATTTAAAGGAACAAGGAAAAATAAGATATGTAGGAATAAGCGGTAAGTCATATTTAAAAAGAGGATTTAAACATGTTTCCTATCAATTCATTTTCTCTCAAATTTATAGGATATCCTCTAGATGTGCTTCTGAAAATAGCACGGTTTCAATATGAGCGCGATCAACCTATTGATGTCATTCTTTCTTATTCTCATTATTGTCTTCATAACATTAAACTAGTCGACTATATTCAAGAATTTAATTATGTTGGAGTTCAATACATAATGAACGCATCTCCACTTAGCATGGGACTTCTGCGTAATAGTGAGCCACCGGAATGGCACCCAGCTTCAAATGGTTTGCGTTATGCTGTTGCGCAAAGTGCTGTGCTTGCAGCCAGAAATAATTTGAATATCTCGAAGTTGGCACTTCAATTCGCTTTAGATTTAGATGATATTACCAGTACTGTAATTGGTTTATCAAATCCAAGTGAAGTTGATGAGGCTATTGCAATTCTTAAAGAATTGCATGCAAGAAAAAGGAGAAAGAAAACAATTCCGGAAATTGAAAAAAAAATCTTAAACGAAATCCATCAAATTCTTGAGCCTCATTTTAATCGTAGTTGGGATTCTCCTCCAAAAGATTATTGAAATTATTTAAACAATTTATCTAGTAATTTTTATTAATAAAATTTAATAAAGTTTTCATTTCTTTTCGAGTCATTTAAAAATTCCGGCTCTGGCCCAAATGAGAGTATCAGCTGACTAATCATGTGCTTATTATTATCCCAAAATAGTTACACGAAATAAAAGGAACTGGCAAAGCATTCTCTATTTGGAAAAATGTGTTTCCATGACATTTTGATCTTATAAATCCAAACAATTTTTCAAATTATCTTTCGAAGTTCAGATGTCAAACAAACGTCGCGCACCGGTCGCTGTTAATAACGCAACAGAAACAAAACCACCACACAATACTATGTCGAACGGTCCCATCAATGGAATTAAAGTTGGTAAGTAATATTATATTTTTTATGAAATGGTCTGCCAATTTTTGTCGAAGAGAAATTAAAACTTCTCGCTTTAGACTGATTTTATTGGTGACAGTACTGTTTTCATATATTTTTACCTGACTCTTATTTTAATCTGTCAAGGCTAACTTTAAAGCTTTGTGTAATATACTAACCCGGCTTCCTCTTTCGTTAGATGATCCTCCTAAGTTATTCAAAGTAACTGCCAATGATGGAAAAACGGCAGAAGAATTCGAATTAGCTTATACAGTCACAAAAGTAGTCGGAAATGGATCTTTTGGTGTTGTATATCAAGCAAAACTAATTAAATCTGGCGAAGAAGTTGCTATCAAAAAAGTACTTCAGGATAAACGATTTAAGGTAGGCTATGTTTAATTATTGAACATCTTAAATTTTACTTATCAATTAAGAATGTCAAATATCTAATTATTTTTAAGAACGGTAATGTTGTCAAAAATTCTTTACAAAGCAATTTTATAATAAATTATTTATATTTATATAATCTTTTCTTTTTTTTTTTTTATTTTGATCTAGAATCGTGAACTCCAAATTATGAAATTGGTATCGCATCCAAATATAGTGTACTTGAAGTCCTTTTTCTATTCTAATGGTGAAAAGGTATATAATTTAATCGGAAAATCACTTTGTAATAAAAATGTGTGTTGCTAATTACTTTTATAACAATTATAGAAAGACGAAGTTTACCTTAACCTTGTACTTGAATACGTTCCTGAAACCGTTTATAGAGCATCACGTTCGTATGCTAAAAACAAACAAATAATGCCTATGCTCCTCATAAAACTTTATATGTACCAACTTTTCCGGTCACTTGCCTATATCCATTCTCTTGGCATCTGTCATCGTGACATTAAACCACAAAATTTGTTACTGAATCCGGCCACGGGTGTATTAAAATTATGTGACTTCGGCAGTGCAAAAATTTTAGTAGCTGGTGAACCAAATGTCTCATATATTTGTTCAAGATATTATAGAGCGCCCGAGTTGATCTTTGGCGCAACAAATTACACAACGAATATTGGTAATGATTGTTATTTTATCCTTCTTTGATTATAAATATTCTCTTTTAGATGTAATTCAAATTTGATTTGTCTTTACTTATTTATTGTACAGATGTTTGGTCAACAGGGTGTGTTATGGCTGAATTAATGCTTGGACATCCTTTATTCCCCGGAGAAAGTGGAATTGACCAATTAGTTGAAATCATTAAAGTTTTGGGAACGCCGACAAGGGAGCAAATCAAAACCATGAATCCAAATTATATGGAACATAAATTCCCTCAAATCAAGCCTCATCCATTCTCAAAGGTGATTGATTTTATTATATTCTTTATACTTGATTTTTTACGAAGTTATTTATTTAACAAGCAGAAAATTTATTTTTTTAGGTTTTCAGAGCCAGAACGCCTCCTGAAGCAATCGATCTTATATCCCGTCTATTGGAATATACACCAGCAAACCGACTAACAGCAATTCAAGCAATGTGCCATCCATTTTTCGATGAACTACGAAATCCAGAAACAAGACTTCCAAATGGGAGGGAATTACCTAAGCTCTTTGATTTTACAGCACAAGGTATGAACCCAATTTTTTCTAGATTTAATTTTTCTGTGAAATAACAATTATTTTTCTGTAATTAGAACTATCTATCCGTGAAGATTTAATTTCCCAACTTGTTCCTCCTCATGCTGAGGAGGAAATCCTTTCTCGCGGAATTGATATTCATAATTTCACTCCGTTGACAGAGTCTCAAATGCGTGCATCTTTGGATTAAAAATAAATAATGACTTTAGACTTTAAATATTAAAATCCTTTTTTTTCCTTTTAAAAAAGATTTAGGAAAAGATAAAAATTTAACCCTTTATTGTCTTTAATTGTTTCATTTATTTTTTTTTTCAATATTAATTAGATTAGAAATTTTAATTGTTTTTCTTTTCCTTTATATTCTTGACTACATAGGTTGTTTGGTACGTTTAATGATTGCTTCACAAATTCTAATGATCACAAATATTTTGTGGATGTGAATATTCTATTATTATTATTATTATTATTATTATTTTCTTCTTTTGACAGATTTGGGTATTTTTTTTATACATATTGATCTAATTTTATATATTATTTTTGCATATCAATTAGTTATATCCATCCTATAAACAAGAAAGGCTTGTAAGGATGAGGATTTGTAATTAAGGATTTTTATTATGTGGTTTTTAATTGTTGTGGTTGTTAGTAATTTATTAAGCAAAGATTACTATTGGCATTATATTTGTTGCAATTTTTGCAGCAATTTGCATTGGTATAAAGATATTTATAGTTTTAGTATTAAATTTGTTAATACTTTTTTTTAAAAAAAATTATCATATACTATTCTTATTTTTTATTTTATATTTATATATTATTTTATGACATTGAACATTTCTTTTTTTTTTTATTTTTACCTTTTACCATTAGTTACATTAGTTACATTAGTTCATATCATAATTTATTTATGAATTGATAAAACCTGATTAGTACATAAGTGTAATAATGGTATAAACCATAAATAATATTTTTACATTTTTCATTTTTGTGTAATAATGGTATAAACCATAAATGATATTTAATATTTTTCATTTTTTTTAATTTATTATTTCAAAATACTGTATTAATAAGTAAAAATTAATGGGAATATATTAAATATTTTTTGAAACAAATTGGCATATATATATATAAAGATATATCAAGGTTAGAATTATACAGTTTTAGCCAAAAAAAAAATGTTTTTTAGTAAAATTTTTTACTATAATTAGTTTTAAATAAAAAATAATATAATTTAAAAAATTATAATTTATCACAGATGTAATTTATCACTAGTTTCTATTTGTCATGTGATTTACATAATTTTAATATAATAGTCACAAGATTTATACTTTATTAGACTTTTTAATTATTAAATCAATTAGTATTTTCCATGTTCTTTCTTTTTTATTACTTTTTTCATTTATGTAAAATCATAAATATTTTTATTATTTTTTCCCTTTTACATAAACCTATCTTATAAAAAAAAAAAATTTGAAAACATTTATCCTTTGAAATTTGCTTATAATACATAATTAGATAGACTTTAAAGTAATATTAACTTTAAAGTGATATTGATTTTAAAACAACTTAGAATTAGAATAAAAAAAGTTGGTTTAGGGTTAAAGATTAAAATAAATAATTTTGGGTTGAAATTAAATTATGAAATAACCATTTCTAACCCTTTTTTTATTTATTTACTTTTTTTTTATAAACAATCATAATAATATTTGTGATAAACAACATATATTATTATATTTAGAAAAGAAATTTAAATTATGAAAAGATTGTGAAATTTTATAAATAGTTAGACTAAATGATAGAAGTTTTATATCATTAAAGATCATATAGGTTGTAAAAGAAAAGTCATTTATCATCATATAATTTATTCTCACAGTTATACCTATAAATTAAACTTTCATTACTAAAAACTCTGCTACAAAAAAAATTAGCTGTTCATTTATTATTAATATTTTATGGCTAAAATCAAACAATTCTGAAAGCTTTATAATTACAAATATATTGGCTTATAGTCAGAATTGGGCCAAAATTAAGGCCCCAAATTACTATTAAAATTGCATGTGACTATCATAAATGTTACATAACAATTATATATCAATCATTTGACTCATTTGCCAAAAACCTCAAAAAAAATTTTTTAATAATAACTTTCGCATCAAACCAATCTTCTCACTACAAAACTAATCTCTTTCAAAGGTAAATTATATGAAGTTTGCCACATTATTTCTATTTACAAAAAAAATACTTTTTAACTTTATTTAAACAAAATTTTAGTAATTAAAAAGTAGTTGTAGATTTAAACTAAGATTTTTTTCGTTAAACATAAATTTCGCATATTAAAATTGAATAAAATCTCAATAAGTTTAATATTTCAAAATAATTAAACATTTTTTTTTATATTTTAGATAATATGAGTCAAACTGCAATTTCTACTGCACTTTCAACAATAACTCCAATGACTACTGATTTAAGATTTGAATATAATGTATGTGGAAAACTGTTTAAAAAAAGGGGGATTAACAAAACATTTAAATGTTGTTGAAAAATACAATTCTTTACGTTTAGATTTTGATATTTTACCCAAAAATACTATACATCAATTTAAAGCTATATTAGTTTACTATATCCGTAAAAGGTTACCAAAAGGATATAAATAATTAGGAAAACAAACAGTTTCCATTCCTACTACCAAAGGTCAGTTTTATGCAGTATTTAAAAATCATATACATTATTATTCAGCTACGAGAGGTATTTATAAGTGTGTATTTTATAGAAGTTCGTCAAATCAAGTATTAGCAAATATTCTGAAAATGCAAGGATGGGAAATTAAATTTTTTGATCAATGACAATGTACGTATGTTATACTTTGTGATGGTGACAATAATACTGAAAATGGTGAAGAAAATCCTATTGTAGCTGCATTATCTCATGAAATAATCAAAAAATTACACAAACCAAAATGCATATATAATCAATTAACAGTAAAATGGAAAAAGCAAAAAAATACTGATTTTAATGGTAATTTCACTCAAGCAGGTCATGCTTATTTTCATTTTTATAATAGTCAAACTATGATTAAATAAAATAGCCAAAATTGAAGACTCTCTTCAGTTGTGTTTACGACTATTTTTTACTAATATTTTTTCACATAAAAATTATATTTTTTCACTTTATATTCTTTAAATATACACTTTAAGCCTTTATAATACACTTTATTTTTATTTTTCTACTAATATATATACTTCTCCGCGAAATAATTACGGTTTCGGCATTACGTCTGTAAAAATCCGCCGTAATTAATTTCAGCAGAGGATTTTTTTTTGACGTAATTAGTGTTCCAATCCGATTAGCCGTTATCCGCCGGATAACGGATATCCGTTAAAAAAACCGGATAAATCGGATGACGGATCATTGACGGATCGGATAAACCGGATGACGGATAATGACGGATTTATCCGACGTTATCCGACAATTTTTTTATTTTTTTTTTTACTAATACAGATCACGTGACATGAATAATACTAAGTGATCGACG
>JADRCO010000528.1:0-31628 GCA_021464525.1 Rhizophagus sp. LPA8_4_AMF
GCAAAATTCCACCAATTATAAAAATGATTACTATCTATATTACAAAATAGAATAGATTTTGGTTTATATAAAAATTCATTCCAAACACTATTACTTTTTGGTACCATCATGATTATTTTTAATCCTATAATCATTATTTTTAATCCTTTAATCATTATTTTTAGTATTGTGATTATTTTTGATTTGATAACATGATTATTTTCAGTCTCACAGTTTTCATGGTCATTATTTTTAGAGTCATGGTTCTTATGATCTTTATTTTTGTTCTCATGATTCTCATCAGTCTCATGGTTTTCATGATCATCTTGGTATACACAAATTTGAGGAAAAGGAACAATGAATCTGACTACTTGAATTTCTTCTTTCATCCTTAAATTCCTTAAATGTCGAGTTAACCATTTATATATAGACTTAAAAACGTTATTATCAATATGTGATTCTTTAATGTGAATATTTGTGTATGAATGAATCCAAGTATTTTCTGAATCTTCAATTCCATCACAATAAGGAGATAATATAATAGAAGTGTGTGAGATATATTTGATTATGTAATCAGGACAATCATCACACAATTTTGCTAAGTTTAAACTAATAAAAGTCATGCTATGCACGGAATAATCTTCAATTGATTCAATAGTATTATTAATAAATGGTCGAACAACATCATCACAATTTTCTTTAATTGCTTCTTTTAACATTTCAATTATTTCAACTCTAAATTTTGATGATGCTAAATCATCATTTATAATATCTTCAGCTATATCCTTTCTACGATCCATACTTTGTTCCATAATGTTTGGAAATGGTATTAAGTGTTTTGAATTATCAAATTCATTTTTTAAAATTTTATCAAAAAGTTCCTTGTAGTGTTTATTAGTAAATTCTTTATCGTAAATTTCGTTACCCTCTTCGAATGATTTAAGAATATTATCCCATTCATTATTATTCCAAAAGTATCGATTTGTAAAATTTTCATTTAATGAACAAATCTCGATAGCTTCCATAGTAATTAATATTACCAAATCCTGTTTATTTAATAATTTATATGAGAGTATATGAGGAAAATTCACAGAATTTTCACAGATATCATTTCGTTCAAGAGAAATCTCATCATGAGTATCATTAGGACGAAGAACAAATTCATGAAGATCAGAATTTTCAACTTTGATCTTATCTTTTATAATTTTTTTTTCATTAGGTAATGCAGCCTTTTTAATGTCCTCTTGTTCAATGATTTCTTTAAACATACTTTGTATAATTTTAAAAGTAGAAGTATAAATACTATTTTCATCTGTGATCTTTTTTGATAATTCATACAATTTATTTTCATCTAATCCATTTGTGACACAAACATTACCATTATAAATGAAAATTTTTTTGTTTAATTTAGTTATCACATTCGTATCATTAAAATCACTGGAAATATCAACTACATTATAAGTTTGATAAGGATCTACAAGTTTAATCCCACTCGGCCTACAATCAATGATTAATCTTTCAGAATTATTTTTTAAAGTTATGAATTTGATTGGACGATTATCACAACCATCTACGATATAAACTATAATTAGAACATATGAAAATTCTACCATATCAAAGATATATCGTATTAAATATTGTAAAAGTAATACTCACAATTTTCGTTTAAAACCAACGTTCCATCTTCCATTGAAAATATGCAAGAATAATATGCTAATAACGTTTGATTTTTATTCATTATTGGCTTCATTACTGGTACATCCTTATAAGATTGAGAATATACACATGTAATGTATTGTCTTTCCAAATTCATTTCCAATAAATCAAATTGAAGTATTAATGTTTTACAACCATAAAAAATTATAAATAACTTTGTTTTATATATATAACTCTCAAAATCAAATTCATCTTGATCAAAACTATCGGGAATTTCTATATTATTTATTTGAGAACATTCCCAAGGACCTTTATTTTTTGGTTTATCTGTGAAACAGTACTTGTAAATTTTGCGACCGTCTGTTGATACATTAATTAAATCACCATTAGGAAGGAATCCAATAGCATCACATTTACAAGAAATGCGATGCTCTAGTTCAATAAATCGGTCATTACTATCAGTACGATCATTATTTAAATCAATCAAGCCTATAATTACAATATAAACTATTAATTAAAACATAAAGTTGAATTACTATTGTTCGAGTCAAAATAGATACTTACAATAATCATGATATTTACGTAATATCAAGATTTTTTTACTTAGTACATGTGTTTTATAGTCGATAATTTGATCAAAATTAACATAAACATCGTGTTGTTGTAGTCCATTCTCTTTAATTGACCATCCAAGTAATGATTTATCTTTACGACTATAAGTAACGACATAATTATCTTCTGAACCATGTCCTTCATCATCCATGTATTCAGAAACAAGAATTTGACAAATTGATTTCTTATGTTGTTCATACTTCGTTTTTGATAGTGTTTTTTCAATTTCTTCCCCATGTTCATATTTATCATCCTTCGTTTCTGATGGACCATGTTCTTTTATTTTATCAAAAATATCAATTTTCGTTTCTGATGCGGATGTATTATTTTGAGTTTCAATTATTTTATCCATATTACGTGTATGAAATTTTATTTATAAAAATTTAATTTTTCTTTGCTCCTTTTATAAAAAACTGACGAATTCATAAAATTTATTTATTTCATTAAAATTTACCATTTATATTAAGCATAATAAATATGTTTATTTCATTAAGATTTACTATTTATATTAAGCATCATAAACATGCATGGACAAAAAAAAGTAAAAATTAATATTTCATCATGCGTAACGTTTGGTACAAAATATTACATCAGAGAGAAAGATAAAAAATAAATTTTTATTGTAACTTATTGTTGCAGGATAAAAAGGTTAAAATCAAACAATTTAACAACAATGAATAATGGTGCGGGTATTAAATTTAGTAACCATTTACAGCAATCCATTTATTTTGCCTAATCAACTATATCAATCTGTCTATCAATTTTAACCGAAAGCTATAAAAGGTTAACAATGTCAATCATCCTCACGTCAATCAGCATGACTATCATTTATTCTTAAGCGCCAACCCTAGGGCATTTTAGGTGACGACTTTCTTCTTTGTACGACTGATTACCTGTGCCACATCCCACGTCGACTGTACAAGCAGCCACGGCTACAATACAACAATTTTGATTCTCCTATTAAAATACTCGGACATCGTATTAAATCATCAACCTTTTCGTTACCAATAGGTGACATAATGCAAAGAAATTATCCTTTACTTCACCCGTCTGAATCATTACCATGCCCTCAGTATCGACAAGCTAGCGATAGTAATTTTCACTTTGGTCTTTGTACAATTTATTACACTGAATTACAGCTGTTTTCAAATGGCAATATAATTTTATTTAAAATAGTGACTATTTTACTAAATACAAGAATAAATGCTACTGTGAAACTAACAATAAAATTTATTATAGTATTGTAAGAATTCGTTCAACAAATTGTGAAATGGGAAATCTGATGGTTACCAGACATCCCCTCTCACAATTTGATAAACGAAATTTAACAGACATCCTTGATCTTCATAAAATCATAAAACGAATACTTTTTGTTAAAATTAATTAACCGAATAAAAATTGCAAATATTGGGATGAGAGTCATATCTTTCGTTGGTGAAATCACTGATCAATAAATAGATTAAACAGATTTCACAACAAACCCGGTCTGTTCAAACGCGATTCTGATGATTCATTAGTTACCGTAATCGTGTAAAAAATTAACTTTAATTGTACCAAAAAATTTTGCTGATTATGATACCGACTATGACCTATTAAAAAAACGATACATATATATTAGTTTCAGTTATTAAATACAACTCAGATATAATTATATACAAAATCGGGTTTAATGTGTTACATAACACGTGATATACATACTATATACCGACAATTTTAAGAAAAAGTAGGATCTTGAATGTGAAAACGCGCGCAAATGCTCATGACAGAATATGATTGGTAATAAAACTGTTTCCAAGTACTCATCTATCAGAAAAACAAATAAAAAAACCAAATTATTATGAGCAATGTAAAGAAATAAACTTTAATTGATTAATATTATATTGATGCATAATACCTGATCATGAATGTGAAAACGCGCGCAAATGTTCATGTCAGAATACGATTGGTATTAAAACTATTTTCAAGTACTCTTCTATCAGAAACTCAAATAAAAAACCAAGTTATTATGAGTTATGTAAAGAAATAAACAATAATTGATTAATATTAAATATGAATATAACCTGATCATGAATGTGGAAACGCACGCAAATGTTCATAACAAAATAAGATTGGTAATATAACTGTTTTCAAGTACTCATCTATCAGAAAATCAAATAAAAAAACCAAGTTATTATGAGCAATGTAAAGAAATAAACAATAATTGATTAATATTATATGATGCATATTACCTGATCATAAATGTGAAAACGCGCGCAAATGTTTATGACAGAATATGATTACAGTTTCCAAGTACTCCTCTAAAAATCAAAAAAAGAAACCACGTTATTATGAATATTTGTGTCGTGATCTCGATCCTGTCATCACTGTGATCTTAACGTTTATTTCGATTTTCTACGTAGATTTCAAAACTACTTCCCGTTATTCTCTACCCGATCCACATAAAAAATATCAACAAATTTGTATTGAAAATTCCCGTTAGGCTTTTTATTTTTAGTAATAAGCATCATTTCTGAAACCCAACCTTCATTTGGTAATAAAAATTCTACAGCGGTCATGGCTTTATATACAGTAACCAAATTTTTCTAACAGAAAAAGTAAAAGGATAAAAAATAAAATGTGAGAATACAAATAAATAATACAACAAAAGATTTCACATAATTCTTATAAAATATTATATAGTATTATTACTATTATATTATAATCAAGAGCATAGCCAGTGGTTTAAGCGAAAATTTCCGCATATTAAAAAATATAATTTTATATAACTAACTAGGTAGATTACTTATTACTCAATAAAAAGAATATATAACGAAGAACCATCCTCGCCTCTCTGGGAGTAATATACTTCACAAAAAAGGGTAACATACAAGTTAGTTCGTCATAAATATGCAACAGCTCTTGATGTGAAAAATGTGAAAAAAAAAATTCAAAGGAATATCATATTCATAATCATGTGACACACATGTTTAACCAATAAAATTTAATCTCGTAAGATAAATTCATGTTTTATTTTTTTGAACTCTATTTTTCTTGTTAAAATACGTTGTGAACCTATTAAAACAACAAGCCAACCTCCTTTAATACCAAGACCCGGCGATATTAACTCTACATTACAATCATCTACGGAGGCTTTATCAGCTATTTAATAGACTAATATATCTTGAACTTGATCTATACCTGAATTTACTATTTTTTCGAATCTTAGTAACTTTTTACGATTTGTTTCTTTGCACCAATAATAGTAATTTCTTTCTAACAAATCAAATTCGGATTCCTCTTTTAAAGAGTTATCTAAATTAAGCATTGTTTTATAATCAATATCTCCCTTCCACTTGCCTTCTTCACCACTATATAAACCTAATAGCGATATATGTTTCAACTCTAGCACAACATTAAATATTCCTCCTCACACATTTTTCGCCTTTTACCATTGATAAAAAGATCAACAAATGCATATTTACCGTTGGTACCGTTGGTGTTCACTAAACGCATTTTGGAACCCAATTTTAAGAAGGAAATAATTTTGCCACTGCCACTTGGAATGCAACTTCATTATAATTCCTGAACTGTTTTATTACTATGTCTTTATGATGAAATTCTAGTAATTGTTCCACGATCAGTGAAATATTTCCTTTTAACATGTCCTTCACTGGAGAGCACTGATCATTGTTAAAAAAAAAATAACAGTTAAGACGAAACAATAGTGTAAAAATTTTATCACATAAAAATGAAATAATGACAGCAACGAAGATCACATTACCTGAATCGTAATGATTCTTTGTCCTTAACAAGTGATGTAAACTGTTTCACTTCTGAATCATTGGGTTAGTTTTCGATTTTTCAATTACTAAAAAAATATTAATTTAAATACTGAATGTTATTATTACAAAATAAAACACCGAATCTTATTTACTTGATTTAATTTTTTTTCTTAATATGTTTAGCTCAACTGATATAAACACCGATAAACCGGTTTCTTTGAAATCCTCTTTATCAGAATGCAGAAAACTAACTCCAGACAATTTATTTTGACGTAAAGTTGAATAATCGTCATCATCGAGATGTAATATTTGAAAATGTTGTCGTTTAAAAAAATTAAGCAACTCAGTTGTATTCAAAAGTTCAAAAAACTTCATTAGATCCATTATAGAAATTTAAGAAAAGTTCAAAGAACTTCATGTCAATTTAAATGAAAAATCTCTACCTTGGATGTTCTAAAATAGGTAATCAAACATGTTATTAGGGGGCCGGTCCGCAAAAGCGATTTAACACTGCATAAAACATCACGCCCTGTATAAAATAAATATTTTACAGCACGTCTGAAATGTGTGCCATTTTAAGTGGTCAAGTTGACATCCGGTGACAAATAGTTAAGTGACAAATAGGGATCAGACCGCTTAAAAAAAACTAAGTCGCTGATGCTTATCTCTCACGCCTTCCTAATATGGCAAAGATCGACCTAACTTGTCACACATTTCAGACGAGCTATTTTACAAGCCTGTGACGTTCATCAGATGAAGGATTGACAATATAAGGGTAACACTTTGAATCAAGATGCATCGTATAAGAAGATCAAAAATTGGTTATTTCAGAGGATTGCACATAATTACATCGTTTTCTTCTGATAGAGGAGTACTTGGAAACCGGTATATTACCAGTTATAATCTGTCATGAGCATTTGCTCGCTTTTTCACATTAAATCAAGTATGATTCATCATATAAGAAGAATCAAAAATCAGTTATTTCTTAACATTCATATAATAACTAAGTTTTTTTTGATATTCTGATAGAGGAATACGATGAATTCATTTTATTTGCAGTCATATTCTGGCATGGACATTTGCGCACGCGCTCATAGTATTGGTTAGTATCTAAATGCAGAATCAGTAGCATTGATAAAATTGGTCATATTTTTATAACTTTTTTTTAAATAGTATTTTTGAAACATTTATAAATAATCTTGTTTATTACTTTCTTTTCTTCATTTTCCTATAATTTAATAAGTGATTGCATCATATTAACGTCATTTCTTTGTTATTAAAAATGAACTTTTTACATTCTAATTAAGTAGACTTGCTTAGATTTCAACTAGCTTGTTAAACTTTTCATCTGAAATTTTTATTTTTCTCGTAAAAGGCTTTTTCCCAATTAATAGAATAAATAAACGACACCAAGTACAAATCACAAAAGACAATTAAAAAGATAAAAATTTAAAATAATAATAACAATTTCTGTTAGGAGTATTGGCTTTTCTGTCATTTTAGCAAAGGTTACTTTTATTTAACTTTAACAGAAAATAAGTAATATTGTATTCAACTAAAATAGCATCACTATTCACTAACGCTAATAATATCATTGTGAATTGCTCACAAATCGGAGGATTATATAGAAAAAATGGTATGTATAGACACCTATGTATGTAGTGTATAGTGATATGCACTATACGTTGATTTTGTGATTGTACAACATGACAAACATATTTTTGTATGTACCATATGTATAAGTGTATAATGATATAACACGGCCATGATTCATCAAAAATGTTACGAAATGGCCGGCATTACAGATTTTGCTGGCATTAAGTGGCGCACATGTGACATATGATATGTGACAAATAGATTTTTCACTACTAAAAAAATTTTGTTCCCAGAATATTTAGTAAAAAACGAAAAATGAAGGGCGTGATTCCGGTGATAATAAATATCACGTGATTTTTTAGAGCATTTTTTGATGGATACGCAGTGGAAATCATGGTTACGAAGTGTAGCATAGTTGCTGTGGCTGCACCTTATCATTTGTGTTTAGTCTCTTATTGCTTTCATACACACGTACGTTTTGATTTGATATATATTATTTATTTGCATTGCCATGTATGTACGTACAGTACACTCAGTGCAACTGTACGTACATAGCAAAAGATCACCATACACTACACACAAGGGTCAGCGTACGTGACATATTTTCTAATTGCCAAAATCGGAGGTGCTGTATTGTATTGTAGCATGAAACATAAAAATTTCTCTAATGAACGTTTATTAATTGTCAATACTTAGATGTCTGATACGTAATTGTATTATTAATTATAATAATAGATATCGTTATTGCAAGTATGATAATATACATCCTAATGTGAAATCAAGCCAATCAATAGTATTTAACGAAGAATTCAAATTAATACATCTCCAGTAATTATCACTGATTTATTGATTTATTTAAGTAATTATTTACTTTATAAATTTCTTATTTAACACGATAAATTATATTTTAGTATAAATGGGAATATTCTTTATAAACATAAATTATTTTGCAACAAAAATTTACTGAATAGAAAAAAAATGAAGTCTTCATACACTAATTATTACTCAGATTTAGTTTTTAAAATGTATTTTACTGTATCATGTATTTATTAATAAATAAATTATAGATTCCACTTCCCAGATTTAGTTTTAAAATGTATTTTACTTTATCCTGTATTTTTATTAATTATAATTGTAATATTTTATTGATATTAACATTTGTATTATAATTATAATTCACTAATACTATATGTACAATTCATTATTTAAATATTAGACGAATTAAAATTTATCAATTTAATTGTGAAAATGAAAACTATCATTAAATTATTATTAGTACATTTATTACTTTTTTCAGTAATCGCCCTAGTCAAGGGAGGAAGTCATGGAGGAATTCATGGAGGGAGTCATGGAAGTGGTAGTCACGGTAGTGGAAGTCACAGATTCAGAATTCGCGGAATTCATAGTCATAAAACGCACCGGAGGATGTGCAACTAGTGGATGCGATAAAAAATCAATTTTATTTACAATAAATCAATTAGTACTAGTACTTGTTTTTGAAATTATAACCGCACTTTTTTTTTAACACGAGAATAACGTCATCTTTTGCAAACAAATTTCGATGAAACAAATAAGGTTCTTTGTATTTTGACCTTTACAAATTCATTGTTGTAAAGGTCCATAAGTGAATTGATTATCGTTATGTATTTATTTATTATTCATACTGATTTTGTCCAAAGGCCACAATATTACTAGTATCTAATAATTATTTTCATACCTAAACTTTGATATTTACGTTTTATGTTCACCTCAAAATAAGATCTAATAATATCGATATGTACTGTATACAAATCATATCTAGACTAGTGGTTAAATGAAAATTGTGTATTTATCTTTTTAAATAATGCAAATAAATAATACGTAGTATGTATTATTGATTAATTATATATATACTTTCTACAATTTGTAAAGAAAATCTGAAAAATCAACTATGTCATATAACTTTAAATGCGAAAGTTGTGGTAAAAAAACTGATTATACATTATTAGTTCATGAACGATGCATTTTTGTATTAAATCGGGCATGCACTCACATCACATTTGCAAATTTTGCAATGCATCAGCTAAAAACAAAAATAATCCAAAAAAAAGATAAAAATATCACAAAAGTTAGGAGTAAGCTTTAGTGCTATAGACATTCAAGGATGATATTTATATATGTTGAATTAACATGACTGCGATAGTGTCATGTGATCATCAAGTGCTGGTCCGGAAATTGATCGATGGTCCGGAATTGAATGGTGTTACGAAAGTTAACATGATTGACATATCGAATATATATAATTTATTAGATAGATAAAACTTATAAATTTATTAAATATATATAATATGTTGAATTTGTTAAATGTATTTTATATGTTAAATCTATTAGATATAGCAGATATTTATTACATGTAAATTTTATTATAAATATAGGTTAAATTTATTGTAGTAATATTTCTTTCAGATAATGACAGATAATAACAGATAATAAAGTTTTATTTGAAGTTATAAAAGGTTATCTCAACTTGTGATTATTGAATTTAACGAAAAGTAAATTTTGTTTTTGTTTAAAATCCTTTATTCGTGTTGAGAGTATATGCCGACGTACAGCGCTATACTACACGTCTGATTGGATATTTCTTTATATCGTTTATTTATATACTGTTTATTAAATATAACCCTTCTGCTTACATAATAAAACACTTGCTTATATTTCTAAGCGTTAAAGAACTGACATTAACAATAGGAAACCTCCGATCAAGTTCATTAGCATTAACAATAGATAAATCAGCTAAAAAGACAATCACATAACGATAATTCTTAATATTATTCAACTTAATTATTTTAGAAAGCGGTTAATTCATACCTTCAAGTATTTAACCGTTTTTCCTATTATTTATCGCAGTTTTAAAAATTGTGCTACAAATTTGATTTTACACAAAGACGTTATAAAATGTCCGTACTAGTTAAACTTTTTTTATTAAATTATTTTCTTTTCAACTTTTAACTTAGCATGCAGGTATAGTTTATGTTTAATGGTTTGGAAAGTTTTTTTAAGTGTAAAAGTTTTTGAGAGTAAAATAAGTTTTAGGCTATTAATTGGTTTTATGTAATTATAGGATATATTTTAAATATTTTTCTGCTGATTTCTCAGATTTTTTTTAAAATAATATATTTTAATAGTAAAATTTTAATAAATTTCGATTTTGTGGAGCAGTAATTTTGATAATTTTTTTTTTTCTCAAAGTGCGATAATAGAAAATTCACCTCCATGCATAATACCAGATGGATGTGTTGATAATAGTTTATTCAACAACTTTAATAGCATCTTACGGGCATAACTAGCCTTACTTTCTAAGTAACGAATGGGCAGATTCGCGACTTTTCGTTGACGTTTTGGAAACTTGTCTCTCAAAGCTAAGTTCGTGTAAATTCAAAGATCATAAGTTCAATCAAACCTTCGCTTCTAAAAACCGGATTCATTATTAAATTTTATTAAACAAATTATAAATCAGTTATTGTTGTATTTAATATGATATAGTATTAATAATACAAAAATAATGCAAAAACGCAATATGAATGAAATAAACAATTATTATAAAGAATACTAAAGAATTATAATTGCATTGATTATTTTGTATAAAACTCAAGCAACATTTTCTCCAGATATTTTCAGTAACGTAAAATAAAATAAAAATGGATAATAATAATAAAAAAATATTTTTAGAAATAAAATGCGATATATATTGGAGAACAACCAAGGCTTTATATGAATGGAAAGATGATGACTTCAAACGATCAAAAGAATGGTTTGCTAGATGTAAGATTAAAGCAGAACATGAACATTCGTTATGCAAGAAATGCATTGAAAGATAAATTTAGAGAAAAACGAACTCAAAAAACCACTTAAAATAATAAAAAGAAATTAAATGAAAAAAAGTAAGCTTATTAGTTTCACGTTAATTTCGATAATTTTTAATTTTATTACATTATATAATAACTTTTATTAATTACATATAAAATTTTATTAAAGTAGAATCTTGAGTTTAAGAATAAAATTCAATGGTATATATAAATTGTTAGTTATCCACAAATGATCGAAGTGATCTCTTCTTTAGAAAACTTTGATACAGCAAAATATGGGTTACCACCTTTTAATCAATTAAGTGATCATGATTCAAAAAAAAAGTAGGCTAGTGCTAAAAATAACTAGCTATAATTCTGAGTAATATTAAAAAATATGCGCAGTTCAATACTGTGTAAATAATGCATATTAGAATTTTGCATTATTATAAAATTTATATAAGAAACTTTTATTCATGCACTGCATATCCAAACATTTGAATTTCATCAAAATGAGTAAAATTAGTGGATTATTTGCCCCACTGATGGAAAAATAGATCCCACTAACTCTAATAAAAAATGTGGTTAACAATTTAGTGCACTTCTGACAGGAGATGAAAATAAAAAGTGCACAAAAGATTATTTAAAAGACAGTGATTATAGAATACTTTACAAAAAGTGGTCGAAAGAGCATAGAAATAGTTTTATAAAACGATATGTGAAGAATACTGAAATCAATGGACCGGTTATTTTCATAAGAGAATGGTAATATAGATTTAGGTGCACATAAAACATTGGGAAAAAATGGTTTGCGTAAAAATGACTGGCTCGGCTTTACAATCTAGGCTGAGGAATTAAATACTAATTAAATACACTAATAATTGTTATAAACACTGATTGTTTAAATGGTCCATGGAGAATCTGTTTTTTTTAAAAAATTTTTTTAACGCTTATTTTAATTACGAGTAGCCACGTGCTAATTTGTCTACATCCTGTCACACATTAATGGCAAATGTATATCATATTAAATTTTTTTTTAATTAAGCCAGCTTATTTTTGGCTTTCAAAATATAGTAAAATTTCACATGATTTATTATGATAATTAAGTATTAATGATCGAATTTTTGATTCGCATTTTTTTTTTGTCCCTTGTGTTATTAATCAACCACGATTATTAATGTGATTGTAATAGTCCGGGATCAACTCTATAAAAACAAAAAAAAGATGGTCAGAACTCAGAATCTCCATATGTTATTCGTTGACACTGATCTGCAGCCGACTAATTAAAGTTTTTATTGAGTTAAGTGTCCTGAATGTACGATATGCATGTAGTCAATTTGTATTTCCTTATAAATCAATCTAAAAATAAGTGTTTCTTAAATAAGTTGAACCGATGATATGCAAAGAATTTCTACACTCTGTGTTTACATATAATAATGCATTTTCATATGATTATTTTTTTTGCAGGAAGTATCATCATATTACGAATGATTAGACATGGAATATGGCCTTTAGGAAACGATTAATATAAAGTATTATCTGTCTGATATAATAAAAAATGTATCTTCAAAGAAAGGAATCTTTTAATACCAAAATTATATAAATTGATTGAAATAATGCCATAAATTTTATAACTTTGCGCATATCCGGGACTACATAACGGATTACATAATGACATTATCCAAAAAGGAAGCAAATACCTATACTTTGCGATTGTTTATGTCAATAATATTTACAATGTGAAAAAACTATCTAAAAATAGTTTACATCAATTATAATTAACATCTAATTATAAAATAGGATAATAATTAAATACCTATTATTAAATTTAAGGAGACTACAATAGCAAACGAACGGATAAAAAAAAAGATGTATTCAATTTAAAGAACGAATTCATATGTATAAACAAATTTTTACGCACCAAGGATACAAAAAAAATAATATTTTTTTTTAAAGAACCATAATTGGAAGATTTCAATAAATATGCATGCATTATGAATGCATTCTAATTTTGCACTATAATCAACTTCAAATGGAAAACTTATTTTTTTTCCCTTAATTAAGGGTACTTAATAAAATTTTTATCCTCTTAAGACGGTAAATTTATGATTCTTGACAAATATAAAAGAAGCGACAATTTTGCCTTCACTTCCTTAACCGAAAAAAAAAATAACGATAATAATTATTACAAAAATTATTTTTTTAACGAAATTTTTCAAAAATCAAAATGATTTCAAGAAAATTGTCCCTTTTGGCTACGGTCGCCTTGTTTTGTATGATCTTTATAGGATTAACTCAATCCGCTCCATTGAGTAAACGTGGTAATGTCGCTTACGCTGACTTTGAAAACGGGGTTGGAGGTCGATGGTCCTGGAGTGAATTTGGATCTTATCGTTTTTATGGATCATTTACTAGAGGTTTCAAAAAGGATACGAATATCAAAAATTATGAATTTATTATAGTACCCAAGAATGGAAAGAAGATTGATCTTACCGAAGACTTTAGAAAAAGTGTCAAAATTTACCCAGCTGGTGGTACAACACCTTTTCAAAAAGATTTTAAAGGCGAAATTGACAATCTTGTTGGTGGTTACTTTATTGTTAAACATGAAGGAAAGAAATTTGCTGAGGCTTTAATTAAATATTGGTGGTAACTTTATCGTTAAACATAATAAAGAAAAGAAACTTTAATTAAATATTAATTAAAAAATATTATAATACGTATTGTATGTAGTTTCTTTCTCATATCATCATTTTTCTATAATATTTTTGTATCTTAATAAAGCGTTCATTATCTTGTTACACTTGTTCTATAAATTAAAAATAAAAATACATCTTTTGCGTTCAATAAAACGTTATATGAAATAGAAATATCTTTATTGATTTTTTATAAATTTATATTATCATAATACAATACTTTCTGAATAGTAAATAGTATAAATTCATAAAAGTTATATAATAATAAGAATCAACTTAAAAAAAAAATCATCATCGATATTTTATTCTCATAAGTTTATATTTGAGAAATTTTGCAAATGATTAATTTTTCAAAAAAAAAAAAAAAAAAAAAACATTGGAAATTGGTTGTTTTGGAATTTTTTTAAAGTCGGGATCTTAATTTTTTCACAATTTGTCTGTCATTTAGACTGTATTGTAGCGGCCATATTGGGATAATTTTTTTTTTTTTTTTTTGTGGTGTGAATGTGTGATGTATGACAATTTATTTGATTTTATGCATTTTATGCATGATTTTCGTTCCCTAGCTTTTAATTTTATTATTTTTGGATAATGAATTATTTTCCATAAAAATATGGCGTAATAATCGAATTTATTTTGAACTATGCAATGTTCATAAATAGCTAGCGGAAGCGGTAAAATCCAAAAATGCGATTTTTCACTTTTATACATATCCGATATGTCCCTTATTAGTTTGTAAAAATAGATTGGGCGCAAATCACGTGATTATTGAATTACCTAAGAATTTAAAAAATATTTTTCAAGGTCGATTTGAAAAGAGAAATTCATAAAGATACTATTTATAATCGTGAAATACTATCGTTTGATTAACGACGTAATTCGATATTTTATTGTCGTATTGTATAGCATCGCTTACCTAATGATTCATTCTTGATGGTTTCACCCAGGTAGAATTCTCGCAATCAAATATCGGGAATATTTTGAATACATATTTCGTAATCCAGGAATGAAACGGACAAACACTCAAATTCACATTACGAAACAATATCCTCCAGCTCCAGGTATTTCCATTTTCCAATATAATACTTTTTTCCGATTTAGAAACGAATTATGTTTCTTCGTCAGAATCTTTATAACATGAACATGTCTTACGAAATCGTTGGCTTATGATAGTAAGTTAAAGAGTAACGAAAAAAGTAATTGTAGGTTAAGCATGTATTATCGTTTAATTTATAATCTATAAATTTCCAGACTAAATTATTATTGAAATAGTTGAGACACTCCCAAGAAAATATCTTGCGATACCATTTTTGTGATGGATAGTATTTACGACATTTATCATTGGAATGTTAATAATTCGGGTCACTAACTTATTCACTTTGTAATTATCGATCAGTGATACAAATGACATTAATGTAACCAGAATAGGTATAATAAGAAAGTTTGCGTTGTATTTTGTAAATTTGTTATCAATAATGTTACTTTACAAAAATTCTATCGTGTTTCGATCGCAAGCAAAACATCATAATTTACATTATATATAATAGTCTAATTGTTTGTTCCCTGTGGCTCAATTCATGTCTAATTTTTTTCCCCATACACTTTTAACACATTAATTGCATGAAGTAGACCATCACCTATAATAATGTAATGTTTCTCAGCCATTAGGACTACGTTCCTAAGACCCTTTACTTTCTATATACACTCTGTTTATAAATTATATACAGTGATTGAATAAAAAGCGTGGTCGACCTCGGAATATGACAAGACGTGTACAAAAGAAAAATCTCCAATTTTTAGTGTAACGAAGAAAATTATGAAGGTGGGAACCCAACTAATTCTATACGATAAAATTTTCTGTACCAGTTACTTGAACCTTCTTCTATAGTGATGTATCTGACAATACCCGGATAATAAAAATCAGGTGATTATTATATTATGTAATGTCTGCGCATCATGTAACCTGAGACCGGGTCACAGCTAAGCTACAAGTCCGATTTCTTGGTGTTAATATGTAAGTGTTAACGAACTATAACAAATAATGTCGTCCACTCATATTCATCTCCGCAGTTGCTCACGTTATCTCTCCCTGTTGTCCACTTATAGATTGCCTTCAATCTTTTCCTTGCTTCGTTACAAATATTCTCATGAATAACAAATAGTCTATGGTACGATAATGCATTGACATTTACGTAAGGACTAAAAAATCCGTTCTTTTTCTTTGTCAGACAACTATTCTAAGTTGTTAACTGTATCAAATAAGGTTCCAATATAATCGTCTCAGTTGACATCCCATTATATATTCCACCGCCCAAATTATTGCATCGCTTTTGTTGTGTTTCCCACATTATTTATTGCTTATGATACACTTTTTGTTAATCTCTGAATCACAGTAAAGAAGATCGAGCCTTTCTTCATAAAAATCTCTTTACACGAGCAAGAGAGTAATAAAATGGTGCTCTAGACTTTGTGAAGTGTGTTGAAATAAAATTTTGTTATCAAGACCAGTCGAAAATCTTAAGACACTATTCGTCAGGCTATTTAAAATCTAAACCTAACCCATGTTATATTCATAGTTAAATAAAAAATAGAGGTGTAGGAAACACAGAAATGACTGTACCTTTTGTCGTCGGTTGATCGTAGATTTGTTTTTTCTGTCGTTTATGGACAAATTGTTTCTAAGTTTGAATAGTTTCGTAATACAACATGCTGGATTACAAACAAAATAATATAAATGGTAAAAACCTGATTATTATAATTATATATTATAGGGGTGACAAGATGTTTTTATGGGGTCAATATTATACGGGTGATCCATCCATCTAATAACTATATATTATATACGTGATTCCACCGATTCCCAATTTCCTGAAATAAATCGATAATATTCGTATCTATTCCGTTATCGAATGTCGTATTTTTTTTAGAAATAATGCCCATAGGAAATGGAATATTTCTATCCTGAACCTGTCAAAAAATCAAAATTAGTTAAATTGATTAAAAAGATAAACCAAATGATCGAAAAGAAAAAAATCTAGATTTAAAAAAAACTTTTGATCACGCTGATCGATATATCCTATCATTAAACGGTATGTCTGGCAAAAGATTTTTAGATCAATTACAAATACAAAATGGCTTATTATGTGTCACTAAACCAAACAGAAAAGTCACTGGCGTCGCCGATCTCGGCAAATAATAAGATCGGCGGTTTACATTAATTATTTAATTATTACTATTATTATTTTTTTTTTTTTTCGGTAGTATTTTTTTCTCTCCTTTTAACGATGGAAACTGCATATCCAGCATTAAATGAATTATTCGTATTTTTGAATACAACAATAACACAAGTATCAATATTTTACTCACATATACCGGGATCGGGGATTCTTTTAAAATATATTAAAAATTCTCATCAAAATGATCCTTTTAGAACTATCTTAGAATTATTATTAGTATTTTTTGCTATAATTTATTTATTTACTAATAAATATAGAACAGATAATTTAATTGAATTAACCTCTAAGGTATGATATATTAGTGTTGAAATTTTTAAAGGATGTTATTTGATTATTTATTTGAAAAAAAAAATCGAATAGGAAGTTGAAGAGTTAGTTGACGAGTGGCAACCCGAACCTCTCGTACCTCAACTTTCTGCTGATGATGAAAAAGAATTTGATAAAATTCCTGTAATTAATGGGTTTGTATTCTAATTCAAAGTTTTTTTAATTTTTTTTATTGATTATTAAAATGTTTTTATATTAATTAAATGTGACATTATTTAAAGGCCTCAAGGACCGAGAGTTAAATTAATTAATGGAAAATCTTTAATAAATATTTCAAGTTTTGATTTTTTGGGATTATTATCTCATGAGTCTATTAAAGTAATTATTGTTTAATCTAATCCATTTTTTTGGTTTGTCTTGTTTAATAAAATTTTTTTCCTATTATAGGAAAAAGTTATCAAAACACTCAGAGAATATGGTGTTGGATCTTGTGGTCCGCCAGGATTTTACGGAACAATTGGTAAATCTTTCTTCAAACATTTATCCGCAGGCCAAAAAAAGTATTTTTTCCAGAATAAACCTTTCCTTATTCATTTATTCGTTCATTTAGATGTACACACTGAATTTGAAAGGAAGATTTCAGATTTTCTTGGAACCGAAGATACTATATTATATTCTCAAGGATTTTCTACAATAAATTCAGCTATGCCATCATTTTGCAAAAGAGGCGATATAATTGTAGCGTATGTTGCTTTATTTGATCAACTTTATAAAAATAACACATTTCCTTTTAACAAATTAAACTTTTATTTTTGATTGTAGTGATGAAGGATGTAATTTTTCTATTCAGAAAGGTTTGCAAATTTCGAGATCTATTATTAAATGGTACAAACATAATAATATGAAAGATTTAGAAAGAGTTTTACAAAAAATTAAAGACGAAGATATTGAGGTATACATAATTATACAGTTTTTAATTTTTTTGGTTTTTTTTAAAATATAAAAGGTATGTACTAATCTATTCTTTTTTAGACTGGAAGAAGATTGACAAGAAGATTTATTGTTTCTGAAGGACTATTTGAGAATTATGGCGATATTACTCCTTTACCTGAATTGGTATATATCTATATTTTATTAAAAATAGATTAAATACGTGTTAATTTATTAATTAACATTCTTTTTAGATTGAATTAAAGAAAAAATTTAAATATCGTCTAATTCTTGATGAAAGTTTATCCTTTGGTACACTTGGAAAGCATGGAGCTGGTTTAACTGATTATTTTGATATTAATGTATGTAAGTTCTTTAATTTTTTTTTTCATGATTGTTTACGTTAATTTTTTGTTATTTGTTATTTTATAGCCCAATGAAGTTGATATGATTGTTGGATCATTGTGCTATTCAATGGGATCATCTGGAGGATTTTGTTCTGGATCATTTGAAATCACGGAACATCAGGTGGGTTTATTAAACTATTATTGTCTTTATTTAATAATTAAAAAAAAATAATTTTTTTTAGGAATAGAATATAGTATTTTGCAGGACGCAAAATTTTCTGGAGGGGGGAACAAATTATGTTATTATGTTAATTCATGTTCTTGTTTTACAGCGAATTTCGGGACCAGCATACTGTTATTCAGCATCATTACCAGCGATGTTAGCAGTTGCAGCAACAGAATCGTTAAAATTATTAAAACAAAATCCACTATTATCATCAACACTTAAACTTAATACGTTATTGTTTAAACAATTATCATGTAATATTAAATATTTATTATTAAACGGTTCACAAGATTCTCCCGTCATACATCTTAGAATTGACGAAGGAATCGTTAGAGTTGGTGATATAGAAGATAAAGAAAAATGTTTGCAAGATATTGTTGATGAGGTTGGTTAGCTTATTTCATTTTTTATTTCCCTATTTTTTTTTAATTTTTTTTTTTTTTTTGATTTAGGCTATGAATAATGGAGTCTTATTGACTAGAGCAAAATATAATAGAACTCAAGAATTATTTAGTATAGAACCAAGTATTAGAATCTGTATTAGTGCCAGTTTTAATAAGAAAGAAATTGAAAAAGCTGCTTCTGTTATTAAGAATGCTTCTGTAAAGGTGTTAAAAAATCGTGTATATTAAATAATAATTTTACGACACGTTATTTCGAAGAGAAAGAAAGCTTATCATCTTATCGTAATATAATTATTAATAATTTAATCCTAATTATAATAAATTGAGGAAATTGACCCATCAAACTTTTCGATCTTTCTATAAAATTTAACGTATCTCCTGTCATTTCCTTGATAAAACAAGACTTAGTAAAGTGACAAAATTGAATATATAACGATAAGATTTTTTTGAGAGGGGATTTGTTAGATTTATTATTGAGGGGTATATTAATTATGATATGTATAAATTAGAAAATTAGTTTTTTAATAATTATGTTAATAAATTAATTTATTCGAAGTAACAATTCTGTGGTATTCCGGATCTGAAAACCTCTGATTGAATCAAAGATCTATTTTGATTATGTGATGTTAAAAGGTAATGGAAATGTATTTGGATCTTCCATGCCACCGTAGTACCGCAGCGACAAAGCGCACCGTTCGATCCGTGAGTTCCCGATCCTAAAGGACGGATAGAAAAAATTTTTTAAGAAAAATATTAGAGAAAATTAATAGAAATGAAAAAAAATAAAAATTGACGCTTAGCTGGCATGCACCTTAATAATAGAAGTTTCTACACTTTTTTTCTAGTATCGATGAACCAACCTTAACGTATTTTACCAAACATGTGATATTAACCAATTAAATTCCCTCATTTATTAAATTAATTTTCAAATTTTCGATGATGAATTTGAGGTGTCATGACGACGATTGACGTTATGTCGAAAGCAGATTGTAGTACAATAATAGTAAGGAGTGTAATAATTAAATAACACTCTTTTTTACATTATTTTGTGAAAAATTAAAATTATATATTCGGGTAAATTAAAAATACTGTATTAATCGGTAAAAATTTTGATCACAAAAGATGCACCCGTCTATAATTGGCGAATTAATATCTAATAATGTATATAATTATTTAAATTTTAAATTTACTCTTAGAATTAGTTGGGTCACAGATCTGGTATAAATTAGGTATCTGGCATTCAATTAAAAAATTATTTTTTAAAAAACAACTGCGCCACTTTCGTATCTATTTATTACTGAAAGAAATATTAAATATTAATTATCAATGTCTATATATACAATTTTGTCCCTTTTATTTCTCTTTAATCCATTAATAAAGGATTTTCCCTAATCATGAACGGCCGAAATCTTTAATATTCTAGTTTTTATATTTCACAATATATATATTATACCACATCTTGTTCATTTTGATTATTTTGTTCATTTTGACTAATTTGCTTGTTTAGACTATTTAGCTTATTTTGCTTTTGCCTTTTACATTATTTAACACCTATTATCGCAGCAAATATTGCGCATATACCTCTAATTACTGCCCCTAAAATTGTGGCAATCTGTATAATAAGTGAATTAATTTGTGTTAGATATTGTAACATAAATAACCTTGATTACTAACTGTTTGACATGAAATTCAGAACCTACATTTGATGGGAACCTGATGAGGAAGCTGAAGGAGTGGCGTTTGTTTGAATACTAGAAGTACTCTTCGGTTGCTTTGGTTGAGAAGTAGTGGGGGCACTGACAGTAGTGTTGGATTGAGTAGAAAACATAGGCTTTTGTCACTTAGAATCAGGATTCTTTGTCTTCGCAGAAGTGACTATCCTGTGAGCAACATCCATATTTGCAAGGGCTGAGGTCTTGAGCTTTGGTGTTCTTACCACCGCATTGCAAGATATAAGCAAGAATTGCATCATTCAATCACTGCCTAAATATTAAGTTGCATGATAAATTATTATCTTACAAAGTAAATATTTAGAATTATTAATCTACAGTACTTACCAGCAAGGACAAAGCCGCAGTAAAGACCAAAGCCATCACCAGACTTGCATATGCAAGTGGAATCGCCAGTAGAGGTGAGGATAAAGAGGCCAAAAATAAAAAGATGAATAAACCAGTTCATCTTTTTATAAAAATTTTTGGAAAGAATTAAATAAAAATTTCCTCTTATTTTTTTTTTCTTTTTTATTAAGTTTGATGATTAATAACGAAATTGAAGGAATCTGCATTAGATCTTTTGTGTGTACAAGTGTAACCCATGATACCGTAAAAATATTACAATGTAACCATCGGGAAGTACCCGAAATTTGGAGAACGAATTGGACAAATTGTTTAAATTTTATTGAATCAGAAATCGCCTCATAATCTAAACTCTTTTATCTAAAAATTTTCAATTTTAAGTTACACGATATTTTATAAATTAGGTAAAATCTAATGTTATTCTAAATACTTCTAACCCTATATATACAAAAAAAAAAGAAGCTTACAAATTATGTTGTTGTTTCTTACAAACTAACTGTTTCACTTTTTTTTGTAAATGGAAAGTAAATGAATGTTAAACAATGACATTCATATCTTGCACTATGAATAAGATGTAGGCCTACATTTATATATGTTGTACATATTATGTTACTGAAACAAAGGCAAAAAATACTCCGAATGCCTCTTCTTATTAATAATTCAAATATACTTATAGGGGGTGACAAATAGGGATCAGACTACTAAAAAAAAGTCGCTGAGATAAATGTGATCTCGCCAATCACGTGGTCGTTGATTTTAGTCACGTGATCGTAATATTGAAATGCTAAGGCTGCATGCCAAGAGTTAACTACACTCTTATGTAATATGAACTTTGATAAATAACTACTAGTGATATGAATTTGTACTTCCAATAGTATAAAAATTTGGTTATAAGCTTCCAATCCAAATGGTTTTATTAGAAAGTTATACAATCTTGCTTCCAAGAGCACATCACTGCTAACTATCCATAATTTATGTTATTTCATGTTCTAATGTCTGCAATTCTACTTCTTATACATTAAAAATTGTAAAATTCTTAATATACGCATATGTGTTGTTAATTTAGATTCATAAAAAAAAGCGACTCATATTTTTGTCATTCGTACCCATTCCCTGCTGTAATAAATCATGATCTGCGATCACGTTAAGTAGGTTTATTAATTTTTCTGCGCCATTCGTTTGAGATCCTTCTGGATTCAAGTTAGTGGGAGAAAAATGTCTCTTTATCATCAGTCTGGAATCTGGACATAATTCTCAATTAAAGAGTAAATTAGAAATATTTTGCTTATTTTCATAGTAACAATACATATATTCTTTAATATTTCACTTTATGCACTTGTAAAAAACACTTTTAATAAAGGGGTACGAATAAACAGTACCCGCCAAGAAAAAATAAATATAAACTTCAACATTTTTTAAAAGTCTATTGAAAATTAGTTCTAGAATGGGGATGATTAACGAACATCTTATGTATTTGGTTTTAAGTATGAACAAAGATTAATTCAAAGTTTCTAACATAGATTGCGTAAATAAAGATGACCGAAGATGCCCTTTTTTTATATGCTCTTTTTTTATAAAGATGAATAAAATATTAATTATGTTCTTTAAATTTACGTAATTTTTCCTTACAAAAACAATAATAATACCGTTTCGGCGATACGAAAAACCATGAGAAAACAAACGCATAAATTAAAATTTGCCACTAATTGTTTATTTTAGTCGTTATAATTTCAATTAAAGGAATAGCGATTATTTATATTTCAGTTACTAGTGTTATTTTCTATATTATTATTTTTACGAATACTTTATCGTTAGGTATTGATTTTAATGGATCATTTGAAAAATATCACATCTACCACTCATATATAGACTAACTTATGATCGCAAAAAGAAATAAAGTATATTTATTAAACAAGGTGTACTAATTTAATTTTAGAAATAATGATATTACTGTTCTACTATACATTAATAATTTCCTATTCTACTTTATTTAATAATTCTTGAGAAATTATACCAGCAACGCTCGTACCATTAGCTTCTTTATACTTAAATTTTTTTTGACCAAAATTAACATTTAAACTACAAACTCCATTAGAACCAATTGTAGGATACCAATTATAAAATAGATCGGTATAAGCGATACCCAAGTTTTTACCATTCATCGTGAAGAAAATTTGTCCAGTATTTGGGCAATAACCACAACCTATTACATCATTTACTTCACCCCATTTTTCAGCATATTTTGAACCAGTATATCCTTCATTGTGGAATGTTCTACCTTCGTCTGAATGAAAACCAACGGAATGTGTATCACAACCAGGTAATCTTAAAGTAAACAAAAAAAAAAAAAATTAAAAATTGTTTAATTTAATTATGAAAATTTTTTTTAATACCTGTTAATTGAATAATTTTTCGTGGCAAGACCAATAGCAATTATTGTTTGATCATTATTCGGATTTGACAAAATTGTTATTTCAAAGTAATAGAACCAATATTCTATTAGTGGTGAAGAAGACGAAGGTGATCGGTAGCAAATATGTTAGTAGAGGATCATAGTAAATTAGTAATAAGACTTAATATAAATAATTCTTACGCATATTCAAAGCAATAGTATCAAATGGTATATTGTTAATATTAGATAAAGGATAATTTGTTTGTATCATAACGTCTGATTTAGCATTAAAAGAAATTTTAATAATCCCATCATTTCCATCATTTCCATCATTTCTATCATTATCATTATCAACGATTTTAATCTTATCGGTTTCTCCGTAATAAACGATCTCAATCTCATCATCTTCTTTATCAGATATTGCATCAATTTTTATTATATTTAATAATAAAAATCTTGATTCAGGTATAAATTTCCATGCATTGATCCCTAATCTTTTTAAGTAATATTCATCTGACTTTGGATCTTTTCCTAAAAATTTTAAAAATTTTTTTAAATTTTTTTTTAAAAACTCTTTAACGTTTTGTAATGGAATTTGTTTATTTTTTGGACCATATACTAAAATAAATAAAATAAATTAGCATATAAAATATTAGAGTAATAAAATAATAAAATATTTTCAATTTCTTTACTACTTAACTTTGTAAAATGACTTTTTCGTCAATGTATTTTTGACATAACCAAGTATTAATAATTAAAATTATTAGGAAAAATAATACGAATGTAACTAAAAGATATATAAAAAAATTTAGTTTAAATTTTTATAAATTATTCAGTCAATTTAAATAATAAGAATTTAAATAAGATTTTATGTACTTATAAATATCTCTATTCTAATTGTAACACCACCACTAGTATTAAAAGTAGCAAAATTAACTAAAATTATCAGATATAAATAATTTAATATTTTTAAATTATTTGAGAAAAAATAAATAAATTATAATTACCATTAATATTATCACTAAAAATAATAGATGAATAATAATGAATACCAATTAATATTACAAATAGTAATATTACTTCAATTATAATTGCAAGATAAAATAAAACATAAAGTTTTTTTGAACATTTTTGTATCACTAAGAAAACATTTGAAATTAGAATAATTACAATAACACTATATATTTCAGTAATTTTAACAGGTATCTTCCCGTAAGCTCTATTTATAAGAATCCCAAATACAAGTAATGATATTGATAACGCAATCCCAAAAAATGAAACTGAAATTAGAAGCAATATCCTCTCAAGTTGATAAATAATATTGATATCTAGTAGAAAATAGATTAATATCATTATCATGATAGTAAAATTAAAGAGAATTTAACTAACTTACTTCTCTGATCATTATTCAATTTAGACTTCCTAATCCACTTCCAAGATCTAATAAAATAATGATAATAATAATTTAGTTTTTATTAAAAAAAATAGGATAGAAATAATTATTAATAATTACCCTAACAATGAAACACAAATTATTATAAGAGTAAATTGAAATATTCCTAAAATTATCACCAAAGGTATATATTCGCGTATATAATATTTTGATGAAATTTCATTTATTTCATCCTTAACCTTGTCTATATCACTTTTGTTATCAGGGTCGCTTAATCGTAATTTATTAATTTCTTCTATATACTTACTAACCTCTCCATTACTTAATTCAATTAAAATTTGATTACCAAATTCTTATCGTAATAATTAAATGAACTATTTAGTATTTACAAAATACAATTAATATTTACGCATACGTAGTTCTTAAAAAATATTTACCAAAAAAATAATCAAATTTGATAATATTACAAAGCGTTATCCCAATTGGAACAAAATTTACAATTAAAAATGCAATAAAATGCAATATGGTTTTATAAAAGACTGCAGATAATCCAGCAAAAAGAACGAATGGAACTGTGATCCATAATGATGATGTCGAAGTAATTCGGAATTTAATATAAAAAGGGTAAATAATAAGAAGAACAGTTTCGGTTATAATTATAAAAATGAATAAAAAATTTAATATTCTTAAATTTTTAACGCTTAACATGTTAAAATTAAAAATGTACAATTCAAAGAATTGTATTTATTATCTGTTTATATAGGTAATATCATATCCGGCTGAAGCCGGATAGAACCATTTTTATCCGAATAAATATTGAATACTCAAACCAAACAGGGATATGATTCTGATTCGACGGGTTAAAACTCGTTGCATTTAAATAGTCAATTTGAGTCAAATAATTCGAGTCTATTTACCAGATCGGAGGGCTAGCTACTAAAGCAAACTAGATTAATTGTAATTTTGATTATAATAATTAAATTTTTAATTAAATAGATGTAATCACTGTTTTATAAAAAAAGCCGCAGAAAAAGCACAGCCAATCTACAAAAGAAATTTTATATAATCCAATTCGGATTGTGATTATGATGTAACTATCCGCGAAACTTAGCCGCATTCCTGATTGCGGAAGTTCTATATCTGAGCCGGGTGATCGTCAATCATCAATAATACTGGACAGTTTATTTTTCGAAATTTGCACTAAATTCAAAATGATATTCCCAGAAGCTAAACCATCAACTGAACCTTTTTCTTTTATTTTTTTAAAGAAATTATGCTCTCTTTCACTTATAATTGCACTTCTTATTTATACTTATAATCAATTTTCAAAATTTTCTATTTCGACTACTGAACCTAACCTAATTTCCAGTATAAAACATGCAAATTTAGGCAAAATTGTTATCAGAATTTGTAGTGTAATTCCTATAAATTGTAATTACTCTTCTAATATTTTATCCGTTAATTATATTGACTTTAATTCAAGTCAATGCGAAACAACTGGGCCTATAATAAATAATTATGTTCCTCATATTTGTAATAATGGTGGTGAAAGTTATTACTATAATTTTGACTATCAGATGGAGAATAGAATAGTAATAACCCCTAATATCACTGAAGCTTATTTAGATGGATTTAAAATAGACAAAGTTTATCCATCATCTTCTAGCTTTAATTTGGTTTCTATTATTCCTTTATTTATTGTGAATGAACAAGCTGCAGTCGTATATTATTCACCTATAATCAACAAACGTATATTTAGTAAGTATGTTTACGGTCTTGTGGGTGGATTAGAAGAAGAATTCGTTGACTTTAATGCACATACGGATCATATAACAAATTTATCAACTCCAAATACAACAATGCTTATATTAAGACCTATATCAAAGGATATTTTTTATCGAGAGGAATCTTATTATGATCGTAACTATCAATTTGATTTTTTTTTTAATTTTCAGTGAAAATAATAAATTGAAATCTTTATTCCTATTTTTCTCTTTAGTTGCCTCGATTTTATCAAGAATCGGTGGATTCTTTAGTTTTTTGTCAGGAATCTTTATATTTTTATTTGGAGCATCTAAGTTAGCGCCATGGTAAGTTAAATAATAATTTTATACAATTTGTAATTAGAGTATTCATAATATTTTATTTCTTTTGATAGGGGAGTTTTGCAAACATATGTGTTTAGTTACTTATGTACAGATTATCAAAGAAAACTTGCAAGGAAACTTAAAAAAAAATACGAACCAATTCCATTCATTAGTGGAAGGACGAAAAATGTTACATTGGAAGAACGAGTCCAAAATATGGAAAATATGCTTAAAGAATATTATATTAATACTGATTTTTTGAATTTATTAGTAGAAGATAATAATAAAGTCAATGATGAAGCCGATAATAAAGTTTAAATGTATTAAGTGTAATAATAAATATATCTGTAGTTAAGCGTTATTTTATTTTGTTTGTTATCTGTTGATATGTAAATTTTTATCTAGAAAACCAATAAATTTCCTTTTGTAATTACGATTGATATTACTACTAAAAAAATTGGAAGTTTTTAAGTTCAGGAAGAGGCAATTATCTCACTACGCAAATTTGATGTTTCTTTACAATGAACACTGCCGATCCTCAAATTTAATTAGATGATCCATTTATTAAGATATTGTACGCCACAGAATCGATCATACATGAAATTTATGAGAATGAAAGTTCTTAAATGTCTATAATAAACCAAATTAACACTTTTTGTCAAGGTCTACAACATAATAAAGCGTTTCCCATGCATTTATATTAATATAATTATCCGAGTAGGATACAGTCATGCACTGTCCACCAATCAGAATGCAACAGATAAAAGCACATAACGTGATTTTTTCTAACGCTTCGGACACTTCAACAGCTCCCGTTATCTAGTTTACAGATCATGTGGGAAACGTCAAAAAAACTTTCAAAATATTAATAAATACAAAAACTCATTACCGACAACAGTTCAAATCTTCAAACCGATGATTACCGATCTTCAACAAGACGAACACTGAAGAGATCCTCCGCCAAAAATACAACCGATTATTTAATGCTGACCTTGCTTCAAATATGTGATCCTAAATTGGATACTCAAGTGGGATACCACCATATAATATGATCATATTATAATTATTATATGGTGGTATCCCACTTAGAGTAGATTATAGTACCACTATATAATCTTAATACCACTATATAATCTAAATACCACTCTATAATCTAAATACCACCCTATGATCTAACTATCGCTATATAATCTGAATACCACTATATGTTCTGAATACCACTATATAATCTAAAATAAAATCTAACTACCACCATATAATCTAAATAATATAATCTTATTACCAGCATATAACCTACATATTTTCCCGTATCAGGTATCTATTTTATGATCTGGTTATCCCTTTAAACCTTTCCTGCTATTCATATTTTTTACTATCATATAATCTAATTACACCCACCATTTAATCTAACTATCACTATATAATCTAAATATCACTATTTTCTTCTTGCTCCTAATCCGTTTACACGCCAAATTTTATATTGTTGGTGCTGACCTTCTATACCTGTTTGGATACCTGGTTCTATGTTAAGTTTGTTAACTCTCTGTAACTGTTTAGATGCCAGATTCTATATTGAGGTGCTTACCTTTTTGCGCCTGTTTGATTGCCTGTTAAAATGCCAAATTGTGGTAAAAAAAATATCACGTCGGGTGGCGCAGTAAATTCGCAGTTAATTTCGGCCGACATTATGCCATAATTCCGGCCGACCTTTAGAGCACATGATTTGGGATCCAACTTGGCACTAGTGTTACGATCTGGATGAATCCGTCATCCGTTCAATCTGGTCCGAAAATAAACGGATAATCTGGATGAGAAAGTTATATGTACATTCCGGATGATTCAGATCCAATCTGCTAAAACATAGAGATAACAGATGACGGATTGATCCAGATTCAAATCAGATTACAGATCATAAAATATGTGATTTGATCTGATCTGTCTCGAATCAGATTTGTGGATACAAATCAGATCAGATTTTTTTCAGAACACTAATCACATGCATATGATTTTTTCCCTATAATGTAAATTTTTTCTCTGCTACAAAAATTCTATATATTTACATAATAAATGACATACCTACAAACTGTTACTGAATCAAAACAAAAAAAAACAAAGAGAATGAAACTCTATGCTGGAAATAATGGTAAGTTTATGATTTTATAAATTTGTTTTCAGGTAATAAACTGATTTTTTTATTACATTAACTTCTCCAGCTGTTTTAGAATATTTCAAAACTAATGATAGAGAAACATAGACTTATGAACATTTTTAAATGAAATAAGAAATAATCATAATTTCACCACCATATTCTGATGATTGGAGTAGCTTAGATGATGCATGGTGGTATATCTATCATACTGATAAAGTAAGAAAAAGTTTTATGCATATGTACTTTATTAACTTACCAATGTAAGGGTACTTTTGAGTTGTAGTTATATTTATGGTATAATCTGATCCAGAGGTTTGCTGCAGTTTTTGGCGCCTAAGTAATGAGTAAAAAGTGCTTTTGGGTTGCAGTTATATTTGTGATATAGTACTATATGATCTGGAAGTTTTGCTGAAGTTTTTGGCATCCAAGCGATGCACTTTTGGATTGTAGTTATATTCATGATATAGTCTGATTCAAAAGTTTTACTGAAGTTTTCAGTGCTCTCTCATTGTGACTTGCTATAGGATGAAAATGATAAATGTTAACAAATAAAGTCTTTTTTATAAGACATTATTCTTGAATGTGAAAAGTATAGTATTCTAATATTAACATTTTTTAAGGATTATGTAAAAAGTAATTATTATTAATTATATTTCTTAATCTGCCAAAAATAGAGAAATGTCAGGGAAAATTATGTAATAGAAGGCATAAGATAAAGTCCTTAATAAAGCAAGGTTTTGCAGTTCAGATAAAGTTATCTCTACTGTTAACAAATAATATCTTGAAGATCAAGCTAAGGGAAATGAAGTTAATGCTTCACATAAATGTCAATATTGTTGAATAGAAAATGAGCTATTGCAAACTCCAGAAGACAGACAGTTATATCTTCTGTTGTTTTAATATATATCTTGCAACAAAATGTCTTCTCATCTTTCATATTTATGTAAGTTACAAAGGTTATAAATGACAAAAAATGGGAGTTTGATATATCACAGCCAAGTTGGCTAAAAAAATTGATAGAGAAACGTTATCTATTAATCTCAAAGATAATTTAATAATTACATCATATAAACTATTTTTAAAGTAAATGTTAGGCAAATACTGGTTCCATTTTTCTTGATATTAGTAAGTTCTAATAAAGTTTGCTCCTTAGTTCAATTTGGTGGAAGATTGTAGATTTGTCAGATCCTAAAATTGTAGATCTTCTTTAGAATCTATCAGATCTGAATGTAATATTTTCATCTGCTTTAAAGGATTAGAATGTGTTGAAACCTTTAGTAAAAAATGTTTGAAGTCTCTTTCAAAGGTAAATAATATTGATTTAAACATCTCAATTCTTTCATGTTAATATTTCTTTGGTTTTCAACTCAACAGTTATTAGCTTCATATAATTGGAGAAACTGTAAGAACAAAGGAAATACATGATGCAATTCTTACACTCCAAGAAATGATAAGTATTAGGAATTAAAGCTCCGCACGAGCCAGGTTGAGCCGAGCCACAGTCCAGCTTAGCTCAGCTCGGGAAAAAAAATTTGGGCTCGAGCCAGAGTGAGCTGAGCCGTAAAAATTTTGGCTCAAGCTCAAGTAAGCTGAGCTGAGCCATGAAAAACCCTGGCTCGAGCTAAGCTAGGCTTGAACTGGCTTGAGCTAGCTCGAGCTTTATTAAAGTATCGAAAAAAAATGTTGCGTAACATTTTTTTTCATATAATATTATGCAAAAAACGTTTTCACAACGTTTTTTGTTAAAGTATCAAAAAAAAATGTTGCAAAACGTTTTTTTTTCATATAATATTATGCAAAAAATGTTTTCGCAACGTTTTTTGTTAAAGTATCGAAAAAAACATTGTGAAATGTTTTTTTTTCATATAATATTGAACAAAAAACGTTTTCGCAACATTTTTTGTTAAGTATCAAAAAAAAACGTTGCGAAACGTTTTTTTTCTATATAATATTGAACAAAAAACATTTTCGCAACGTTTTTTGTTAAAGTATCAAAAA
>JADRCO010000529.1:0-31540 GCA_021464525.1 Rhizophagus sp. LPA8_4_AMF
AGAAATATATTTTAAAATGTGATACATTAAAAACACATGGATTTAATATATCGTATTACAGTGAAAAATAAATAATACGTTATAAACGTATGGATTTAATATACCGTATCCTTCAAGTATCTTTTATTTACAATATTTTTGCAAACAGTATATAAAATACTGATATACAGTAGACATAATGTACGTTATAAACGTATAAATTTAATATACTGTATCATACAGTATATTTACCGTATACTTTATTGTATTTTTTATTAAACATATTTTGCGAACAGTATACATTATACTGATATACAGTATGTAAAATTGCGAACTGTATCAAAGATACGTATATACAGTGTAAAAACCGTATACATATTTCTTATAGGGTTCTAGATCAGATTATCTGATAGATTAGATTGGCAAGTCACATGAGAACCCTGCCTACTCCTAAGATAGGTTACCTCTAAGCCTAAGGTAAAGTTTGTATGTAAAATTTATTATAGATCCTATTATAAAAGGAAATTTTATATTACATTGTTATAATTTTTTTCTTTTTTAGCTAATTAACCAATAGAATTTAAGTCATTCCTAAGGTAAGGTTTCATATGAAAGTTAAAATTTTTTACAGTAACATTTATTAGTAGTAGGTGGAGTTCTGTCACATAACCATGTCTTTATATCGGATAATTTGTTATAGTATTAATGAAGTTGCTTATAACGAAGGCCTAATCAGTCAGAACGTAGGGTTCGTTATATCGAGAGAAAATTGTATTAAAAAAACCATTATTTTAACATTTTTTTTATTTCTTTAAGTAGGAAAATAGTTCTGATATTGGATACCAGATCCCATTATATAAGTTTTGAGATAACAAAACTTTATATTAAAAAATATTATTTTAATGTTTCTTTAGATTTTTTTTTGTAGGGAAACAGCTTCAATGTAAATACCGTAATTCCAAAAGTAAGTTTCAAAAAATAATTTCAAAACTATTAAAAGAAAACATTTTTTACTATTTTTTTATTTGTAGGAAATTGGCACTATCGCAGGTATTAAATTCCCAAAGATAAGTTTCAAAAATTTTAATAAAAAATATTTATTTTTTTGTTTTTTTTGTGTAGGAAATCAGTTCTGTCATGAATACTGATATTATCTTTTGCTTTACTTTCTAAACAAAACATTTCTTAATGTTTCTATTTTTTTAATTTTTTTATGAAACATTTATTAATATTCTGATATTAGTTTATGTTGGTTTAGATAAATAATTTGTATATGCATAATAAACAAATAAATTAATTAAAATTTAAAATAATAAAATTTTGTCTATTAATAATTGACATTATAATTGGCATTAAAAAAAATCATTAAATTTTTTCATGCTGATTTTCTGAAATTTTACTGATTTCTAATGGTCGATTTGTTAACAAGTGGCAGGCATTACACTGCAAATTGCCTATAAAATTAGTTGCCAATTTTTTTGGTACTAATTGGCTAAAGTCAAATTGAATTTCGTCCAACATTTGGCAATTTAAAATTTTGCCGAAATGGACTATTCCAACCAGTAATAAACAAAAAACATGTCTTAATATCATTAAATAATTTTGCAAATATTAAAATAACCAGTTTTATATTTGCAAAACAGCATTATTTAATTTCCAAAAGGTAGTTAACTTTAACTAAAGTGCTGAAATTATCCTATGAAGTTACCTAAAATATTTATTAATTATTAAGCAACTTTATTTTATAAATAATATTTCATATATAAATTATTGTTTAAATCAATATTTTAATATCCTTAAAAAAGAAAAATTAAATTAAGGTAAAAAAGCAAATAAAAGAAAGGTATGTAAGAAAAAGAAAAGAAAATTAAAATTTATGTTTATTGTAACAGGTAAACAATAAACAAGATAGTGTTCAGAAAGTATGTTATAAAAGGAAATCTGGACTGCTGATCAAAATGATCTGCATCTGAGGGTACTGGTATGTAGTGCTTTAACCCAAATAAAAACCATAGATCCATTTCTTGATATTTTGGCGGTCTGGATGATCAACAACCAGGAATTCCATTGATGATCTACGTCTATGCCGGATCCGGATGATTGACAATAAGGAATGGATCATCTGGTTTTCATCCCACTACTGGTGTGGTAAGATGATCCCATGATGTTACAATTAGATTTATCCTTATTTAAATACAAAAAAATTAAATATAAAGTTATGAGTTTATCCAAAAATCATCACTAGCAAATTTTATATAGTACTGCATAAAATTTTGATTTATATGCTACATGATCTAAATGCATCGTTGTTTTAAACTTGAATTTAATTTAGATTTATTTATTTATATTAGTAGTGTAAAATACAAGATAAATTAGAATAGTTATTTGCTCTATTTCCATTTTGTTTTAATTAAATTATAAATCAAACCAATCAAACAAGTCGGAAGATAACTGAAAATGATTATGCCCAACAAAAAACTTATAATTACTGTAAGTGATGTGCATTTTCCTTAACAAATCCGCCTAGTTCTTGTTCCAGCTGTTCGTCCACTTCCATGCTTGCTGAAGGAATGGCGGCATGTTGACTAGCAGCACCATACTCATACATTGAATTACGATTATTATTTTGTTGACGTTGTTGAGACAATGAATCTCGGTCAGGAGCTGACAAACTTGTTAATAAATAATGCCAGTAAGCATCAAGACGAAAAAATATGTAAAAACAAATTAAAATAAAAAAAGCCTGATCACCTTGATTTACGGCCCAGCTGTCCATTTAAACCCAAAGCTGCTTGTTTTGAAGCTTTAAAGGACATAACTTCTTGGGCAATCATTTCTATGAAAGTTTTAACAAGAAATTAATATAAAATATTTATCTATCTTTTATAAACGTTATTTCAAACTCACTTTTCATATCTTCTATTAACTCTACGCTTTCAAACGAAAAATCAAACACATGTTCATGAGCAGGCTGTAAATAAATTTAAAGTCAGCTAACTACGTAATATATGCACACAATCATTTCTGAGCCTTACCTCGTCTTCTTCGTCATGATAGGCCGCCAAATATGAATGTGCCAGTGCCTGTTCTACAGTAATCCTCGTCGCTGGATCAAATTTTAAAAGTTTTTCTAATAGATCGAGTGCTAAATTAAAAATGAAGTTAGAATTTTTTATTTGGCAACTAACTGACATTATTAATATTATTTACCTAAAGGATTTGCTTTTGGATAGAGTTGTGAAAAGGGAATCGTTGGCATTTTTGGTAAGCTGCGAATGTAAACTTGAGCCTAGTAATACAGCATAAAAGTCATTTGTCAAAATTCTCGTTTATAATTCGTAAATATATCATTACAACTTTACCCGTTCACTTCCAACTCTCCTCAAGGTTTCTTCATCGGGAGTACCCAAGATCCCCAAAATTTGGTTCAATTGGTCGACATAATCGCGACCCTTAAATAAAGGTTTGCCGCCCAACATTTCAGCGAAGATGCAACCAACGGACCACATATCAACTTAAAAAATTTTTAAAACAAAAAAAACGTATTTATTTACGAAATTATTAGAATATCAAAATAAAAATTCAAATAATATAAATATCAAATCATACTGGCTTTTGTATAGTTTTGAAAACTTAGCATAATTTCGGGCGCCCTATACCACCGTGTTGCAACATATTCAGTCATGAAACCAGCATTATGGTCTGGCGAATCAGAGAAGCCACGCGCGAGACCAAAATCACATATCTATTAATTAAGTGAAATATTAAACATTAACCAATAAACAATAAAATAAATAATTAGTAAATATAATTATATTATATCTAATGATTTTGAAGTTGGTTAAACTTCTATCACGAAACAAAATCGTAATAATTAACTTAATTTCATCCTTTTACTGACAAAATTCCATAGAAACGATTGCCAAATTATGGATTTTATACCTTAAGTTCACAATCTGCATTTACCAGAAGATTTCCTAAATAAATAAACATCAGATTGAAAGTTTTTAAATTCATATTATGTATGTCATAATATTGAATAGCCAACACCACGTATTTTTTTAACATAATCTTCATACCAGGCTTCAGGTCTCTATGCAAAACATTTGCTGAATGAATATATCTTAACCCTCGACAAATTTGATAAATAAAATACTGAAAATGCGCGTCAGTCAATGGCTGTTCGGATCGTATAATTTGGTGAAGGTCAGCCTCCATAAGCTCTTGAAATAAGTAACTTTTGTCCATTAATAATGAAGTAAAAATATTAAAAAATTTAAGTGCACAATCAAAATGAAATTGTCAAATGGGAAGGGTCATCAAATAACAATACAAGATAAATTGACTATGGTCGGATGATGTACGTTACATTTCGTTGAAATCTTGAACATTGGTAATATCCATGTCTAAGATTGATGTAATCTAGATGACATGTAATAGTAAAGTGTCAGCACTAACATACTAGTTATCTGCAAAGTCTTATGTTACTTGTCATAGATTTCATCATCGTAATTAAAACTTTAAACTAACATTTTCGTGGCCATTGAAATGTCTTAACAGCTTAACTTCTCGTAATGCGCGTTTTGCTAGAATGTTTTTCTCAAAGACTTTTGTTACTTTTTTGATTGCTACTTGCTCGCCGGTTTCGGTATTTTTTGCTGCACTGTTAAGTATTGCATTAAATAAAATACGAATTTTAGTACTAGATAGATTTGCTTCATTTAAAAGAAGCCTGTAACTTCATTTTAGATTTACCATACGACGCCATAAGCTCCTTGACCTAATTCGCGTATAAACTCAAATTTAGTATCAACTAAAAATTGTTGGTTGAGCACCGGGAAAGCATGGTATGGCATTTTTTTTATACGATATAAATTAATGCTATCTCAACTCTTCAACTCAAAACTCCCGCACTATATATACTTTTTTTTGATTGGAGTATTACACGTGCATCCGCTGGGAGTTTATTGGTTATTTGTCACCAAATATGTCACATGATTAACGTTTTCGGCTAATTGACTAATTACGTTTGCAAAAAAAAATTTTATATCCTTTAAATCCTTTTTAATTTCAATATGGCTCGCAGATACGATGCTAGAACTACCATTTTCTCACCAGAAGGTAAAATAATAAGAATATTAAGGGTTTATTTTAAATCTATAGAATAATTTAAATATTTGTTAACTAATTAGGTAGACTATACCAAGTTGAATATGCTATGGAAGCCATATCCCATGCTGGTACGGCTTTAGGTATTCTCGCGTCTGATGGTATTGTTATTGCTGCTGAGAAGAAAGTAACATCAAAATTATTGGAGCAGACAACAACCAGCGAAAAAATTTATCTTTTAAACGAGTAATTTAAATTTACCAATTTAATTTTCTTTTGATTTAAATAGTTCAATCGTAATTTAATTATTAATTCCATTTATTGAATTGGAATTTAAAATTTTTATTGATGCAAAAGCAATGTCATTTGTGGCGTAGCAGGAATTACTGCTGATGCTAATATTTTGATAAATTATGCTCGTCAAGCTGCTCAGCAGTATCTTTTTACTTATGATGAGGATATTCCCGTTGAACAATTAGTACAAAGACTATGTGATTTAAAACAAGGATATACTCAATATGGAGGTAAGTTTTTATTTAATTTAGCCTTTTTATTCTGGATGCAAATTAAAAAAAAAAAAACTTTTAAATTACTAGGACTGCGTCCTTTTGGTGTATCATTTATTTATGCTGGCCATGATAGTCATTATGGTTTTCAACTATACCATTCTGATCCATCCGGTAATTATGGTGGATGGAAAGCAACATGTATTGGAGCTAATAACGCGTCCGCACAATCTTTATTGAAGCAAGATTATAAAGATGATATTACTCTTAAAGAGGCTAAAGAATTGGCTGCTAAAGTTTTAAGTAAAACAATGGATTCTACTACTCTAAGTAGCGAAAAACGTATGTAATGTAATGTAATGTCTCGTTCATTTTAATTATTTCCATTAAATTTTTTTCTTTTTTTAGTGGAATTCGCTACTATTAGTCTTAATGATGAAAATAAGGTTGTTTACCATCTTTATAAACCTGAAGAAATTGACCTCTTATTAAAAGAACACAATTTAGGAGGCCAAGAAACTGAACAACAGTAAAATAATAAAAAATTTATTTTTCTAAAAATACAGTTACATTGTAATAAATTTTTTTAAAGTGCAATGTTTCAGATAATATTTATTTTGAAAAGGTTTTAAAGTAGTTGAATTTATAAAATTTTCATGATTACAAAATCTAATAATATCCACGTTGTCGTGGTATCTCCCAAGATCCTGATACTCTAAATTATATAATTATATCCCTAATAGTAATCCAAGACAATATTTGCAAAAAATCTTGCTTTTAACCGAAAAGATCCAATCCCATATCTTCATCGGTTTCTTCATCAGGTTCTTCTTCCTTAACTGGTGCAGACTCTTTAGTTTCATCAGCAGCAGCAGCGGCAGCAGGAGCGGCAGCCGCAAAGGCACTAGGATCTGCAAGATAAGCTTTAATCTATTAAACAAAGATAATGAGGTTAAACAAATATTGAAAAATCAAGGAGAATAACATAATAGAAATTCACATAGAACCATCAGTAAAAAATTAGAGTATAGTAATTTTTGTAGTCATTTTAAATCCTTCAAATTAAACAAACATCATATGATTCTATTAAAAAAAGTAAAGTTATTACCTTTTCGGAAGCAGGGAAAGTATATTCAGTAGCAACAGATATGGCTAAAAGGTTCTTAAATCCATTGATAAGTGAATGAGGAACAGAAGCTAGTGTAGGATAATGGAGTTGTAAAGAAAGAGCAGCAATTTTTCTAATTCCAGCCAATAAATGACTAATTAAGGTATCTTCTTCAATATCAAGAACAGAAGGATGAAATGTAGTGCCATTATCAAAAATTTGAGTAACAGTCATCCCATAAGTAAATGGAGAGATGTTTAACATATTAAGTAAAGTAGCTTCAGATGCACCAACTTTTGTTTCTTTTTTTACCAAATGTACTTGATTAATGATTTCAATTGTACCACGAGCAATTTTGGTTGGAACACCAAGAGCCTGAAAGAAAGAGGTCTTTCCCGGTTCCATGCCAGTATTACCCGCTGGTATAAATACGTCGATAGGAGCAATAGCTCCAGCCTTAGCAGGAGCTTTAACCTACACCAACAAATATTAATCTAAGACATTTCAAATATAATTGCGAGATTTTGATATACTACAGCTTACCCTGTTGGACAAAATAACATCCCGAGTTTCTTTCAAATCACCATTAGTGAAAACAAACCCAACGTTACCTTTTACATGTGGTAAAAGTTTTTCATATTGAGCGTTTTCAGAGACAAGACCTTTAAGGGCTCTTCTAACCATTGTATTCTTTCCCATTAATACAACAGCTTTGCGGCGAAGAGTGTGACGAATTTGATGCATTTGATTGGACCCGACATTATCAACATTCACAATAAATATGGAAGGGTACTCTTCTAACAGGGTCTTAAGCTTATTGAAATATTCCAATTTTTTTGTGCGAACGTCTCCCTTTGACATCTTTGAATTTTCACGTGTTCAAGGGGATCCTGTCAGGAAGCTTAAAGAACGTTCTGATAAAAATAGAGAGAAAAAAAAGTTTAATTTGTTCTTCAAATGATAATTAACTATGAAATAACCTAAATGTATTTCATCCATTCTATAATTTACATTTTTTAATCATAACATGATATAAATATAAATTGTATGAATGAAAAAGCACAACAACAAGAGCTATCAAGTTGGTTTCTACCTACCGCAAATGTGGTATTCACGAGTTAAGAAACAAAAATTTTTAAGAAAAAAAATTTTTTATCTAAATTCAATTCAAGATCAACCAATCAAATTCGATCTGCATGCAAATATTTAAACTTTCATATAAACGTTTTATAGCTTTGCCTAAATTTATTAGATACAAAACATGGGAATAGTTCTTGCCAAACTATGGCGTAAACTTACCAGTAAAGAAGAGGTGAAAATCGTGCTCGTCGGTTTAGATAACGCGGGAAAAACGACAGTTTTGTATAAATTGTAAATATCTGTTGAAGCTTTAATATTTTTAAGATATTTCCAGAAACGATACTTTACAAAAATAAGGCCCGAAACTTTATTTCTTATAAAATAGATTATTAGATGAAGTGGTTGTAACAACACCAACTATAGGTAGTAATGTCGAGGTAATTGTAATGATTTTGCGTTTGCGGTTGTTAAAAAATTTGATCTGAATTTATTTTTTGTTTTGTTAAGAAACTTACTTATTTTATTTAGGAAATCATTTATAAAAATATACATTTCTTAATGTGGGTAAGTTCCTTTAACATCTTTTTCATAAATAGATCAGTTTTATTCCTGAATTCAAGCTTTCTTTTCCAATTCTCAGGATCTTGGAGGACAAGATTCTTTACGTGCGACATGGAAAACTTATTATATAAAAACAAAAGCTGTGATTATGGTCATTGATAGTACTGATAAAGATCGAATACATATATCGAGGACTGAATTGCATACAATGATGGAGGATGAGAATCTCAAAAGTGCTGTACTATTAGTTTTTGCAAATAAGCAAGATATGAAAGGAGCATTAACTGCTGCACAGATATCTGAGGCCTTGAATTTGACAAGTTTAAGAGATCGTCAATGGCATATACAGGTAAAATTTTTAAATTAAATTGTGATAATTTTATAAACCTTTTTTTCAATTAAACTTACATTGAATATAGGCATGTTGTGCACTAACTGGAGACGGGTAATAATTTTTTTCTATATTTATCCTTACAGATATAGAATAATGTTATTGATTAAACAATTTTAATTTATAGTTTGTTTGAAGGACTAGATTGGATTGTAAGTCAAATTGGTAATACTTAGATTACCAGTAGGATTCTCCTTAATTAATAACAAAGTGAAATTAGAGAATCAATAATTGATTGTTTTAGAATTTACTTTTGAAAAAATATTTTTAAATAAATAATTTATATATATTGTATATTTATTTATTTGATGTTAAGTATAGATAATATATTATATAATTATTATATTTTTTTAGAGTACATGTAAAAGATAATAAATTTATGGATTTAAATATGTTACACATATGAATATAAAGTTTTTTATTTAAAATGAAAAGAAAAATTTTTATGCAATAAACTTATATACAATAATTCAATGTGATAATATATTACATTTATTAAAATTTAAAAACTTTTTGCATTATTAATTTGACACTAAGTTTTCAAATAGGACCCACCTACTACTATAAAGGTTACCTAAATTTTTAACTTTTATATGTAAATTTACCTTACTTTTTATTGTAATTCTATTGGTTAATTGGTCTAAAGAAGAAAAAAATCAAAATAACATATGAAATTTACCTTAGGTTTACTACCACTTCTATTAAAAGTAAATAGGATTCTTTTCAAACTTATCAATCTAAAACTCAAGAAATTGAAGCCAATATTTATAAAATAAATAAAAAAAAAAATTTAAATTTAAATATAAAAAAACTAAAAAAAACTTACCAATTCAAAGCCTAAATGATTAAAGCTAATATCTATAAAATAAAATAAAAAAATACAATATAAAATAAAAAAATAAAAAAAAATTAATGTTTTAAAACTTATATTTATTATTAATTAAAATTATTGCATTAGTGGTATTGAACAATATATCAGTAAACCAAATAAGGGACATCTGGGACAGAAAGCTGAAACAGTATTTTTAGACAAGCTAATAGATAGAATCTAGGTATGTTATAGACTATTGTTATTATATTATATGTCATAGTTGCTAAGCCCATTTATATTACTGCTATACAGTCTGTCCTCGATATAACGAATTTGATGTCTGGGCTGATCAGGCCTTCGTAATACAAAAATTTGGTAACACTATAACGAAATATTCGGTATATCATAGCAAATAATCGGTATACCACTATAACGAATTTTCATTATATTATACTGAATATTCATTAAAAATTAATTTTTATTTATTTTAAGATAATTATAAATAAATTATTTTTAAATTTTTAACATGACATTTTATTATACTGTATTATGAGCCTTCTAATTACACGAATAAATTTACTCAATTATATTAATATAACTATCAAGATTAGTCTGTTTTGCAGAAATAAACCATTTTTTTCAAAGCTTCTTTTTTTAGTTTTTTAACAAATTTCAACTCCTATTTATTTGTATCAAACCCGTCTTTCTGTTGCTCCAAATATAAACTTACTTTGTCATAAAATTCAATAGCTTCATTATAAGTAATGGCTGGTAAAGGAATCTCCTATACTTCCTCTTCTTGATTATTATTGGAAAGAACAGCTTTCAAAATTTCTTCATTGAATATCATTTCTATTGTAATTTCATCCCTATCACATAGAATAAATTCTTCAGCAGTAAATAGGTTTTTAAAATCAAGTTTATCAATCAACATTTGAATCTTTTTCAATTCCTTTATATGTGTAAGATAAACTTGAGTATCGGCATGATCATTGGAGTTATCTTGGTCATGGTTACAGTCATCATCTCTAACTTCATCTCTATCATCATCTTTAGGCAGAATATTCGCTTTTAGCTAACAGTTTTAATGTAGTTTTTGTAACACTATTCCATACATGTGCAACATATTTGATATACTTTCTAATATTAATTTTAATGGATTCAGTGCCATATTTATTAAAATTATCATATGTTTTGACTCGATTATATAAATATAGCTTTCGGTATTACATCTAAAATAAATAACTAATTTTTAATATTCCAAGTATAAAATATTACAACATTCTGAATTGAATGTTCATACATTTTGAAGCTTACCTTGAAGCTATTTATGATACTTTGATCGCATGGTTAGAGATGTGCAGTAGTGTTTAGAAGAAAAAATTTGAGCGTGATATTTGTAAGACGTGTGGTTTCAAATAGGGCATGAGTTGGTGCATTATCGACTAAAAGAATAATGTTTCGACCTTATGTTCTCATTCGAGCATCAAGTTTTTTGAGATATTGATTCCAGATCAAAACTTGCATCCAACTTTTTGGATTCCAGTGATAATCTACTGAAAGAGTTTTCTTATTAATATTTTTGAGGGCTCAAGAGTTTTCATATTTGTATATAAATAATGGACATAACTTTTCACTCCCAGTTGCATTGCAAGTAAGCAAAACAGTTACACAATCTTTTGACTGTTTTGTTCCAGAAACTGGCCCATTAGAAATTGTACGATTAAATCGCATTTTTCAAAAAAGACCTGTTTCATCACAATTAAAGATGTCTTCAGAGTCAAAATTCTTCAAAATTCTATTAAATTTTTAATTTTTTTTTTTTTTTTATCAAAAGGCGTGATCATGTTTATTGATAATAATGCTAAAGTAATACAATATATTTACAAAAGTAAAATAAAAAATAAAGTATTTTAATAAAAATTAAGCATTACTATCTAACTGCCCCTCTGAAATCAGAAAGGACCGACCAGTCACCTTTGGATCAAAGGTAACTTATGTTATGAAAGACAAAAACGTGCAAAATTTATTTGTCCAATACGCAAATTTGATTTAATGCACTGTTGATCCCTAAAAAATTGCACTAAATTGTTCTTTTATATGATAAAATCACATATCATATGTAAATTCTATCTGGTATAGAATATTGAAACTTAAACCTAATAGTCAATTTGACTCAAAGTCAAAAATAAAAGTGAATCTACCACTCATAATTACACTGGGGACTTCCTCTTACTACTACCTCTACCTAAATTCAACTCAATATCAAGTTATCTTCGCTGTTTGTTATAACACATTTTAAGTTTCTCAGGTCTACATATGTATTCGTTAGTAATTACCTCCTTAAGTATGTCCAATTCATCAACATTAGTTGCCTGTTCAAAGATACAATGAATGGTATCTGTTTAACCAATGAGAAACCCTTTCCAGAATATCAGAGGGAGATTCTGTATTATTATGCACAAGTTTGTCGTTGACTACACAAATAGCTATATGTTTCCTTCATGTGCCTTTACCTTCAATGATCTTACTTCTTTGTGAAGTCAATTCACCAAAAAGATCTTGATCGTATTGTAATCCTATATCTGGATCTTCAGAAACATGTGGCAGCATCACTACTAATTGATTTACTTTCACTAAACTTTTAGAAGTACTAAATAAAAAGATCATTCCACATCTACAAAGTAGTCTCAACTTCAAAACATTTTTTAATACTTTATTGCAATCATAATAAGTAATAAAATTATGCATTGACCATTTATTCAATTGCATTTCATCATCAATATAAGGGTTGCCCAGTCATTGAGCATGAGCTTTTTTAATTTTCCATTGTATTTAATAGCGATCATTCCACTTTTTATACTTCTTTTTTTATTATTCAGTTGTATTCTCATTGAGAACCTTTGGCTCAGATTAAGTAATATAGTAACCTACAGATGGATCTCCTGCCTTCCATTTTTTATTAGCATCACGTCCATATAACTCATGTATAGGTCTGTTTGTTTTTCTTTAACCTCAACCTTTTGAATCCAAGTAAGATTCTGTCGCTGACTCATCACTAATTTCCTTTTCTTTTCATAAAATGAAGAGGATATAAATAATTTAATCAGAGGTTTTAGTATATTGATTATGAGAGGTTTGCATTTTTCATAAACTGTACAGTAGTTTGACATTACTAGAATTCCGAATATGCAACCTGAAATGACCTACATTGACCCGCATGGGCCTGCATAATATAAATAATACAATTGAATGTATTGTAAAAATTTGAATTGCTGTATAAATAGTAATTTAAAATTAACCCAAAATTTTGACCTGACCGACCCAACCCAACCCGTTAGGAACACTAGACATTACTACCACACATACAGTCTTAAATATTTACAAGGGATATGAAAACCAAAATACTATGTATAATATTTGTATATAAGTTTTAGTTTCTCGATTATTGTCACATTTCTTTTTTAGCCAATCTTGATTAACACTAATAGCAAAGTACAAATACGGCTAAAATAGCGGTCTCTAATATATTTCTTTAAAGGCAATGCATAAAAGACACTAGTCAAATATTTTAAAATTTTATATTTGATGTTAGCTATATATTTATCAGAAGGAACTGTGTATACAGAATTATATTCCTCTTGAAAACTTTTATTATTTGTAAAAATAAGTAATTTGTTGTTATTCTTTTCTAGTGAACTTATATCCAAAAGAATATGACTGTTTCCTCTATATTGTAAATATAGAACGTTAGCACTAGTATACAATAACTTTCCCTATTGTTGAAAGTATGTGTACTGTATTTCTAGTTAATTCTTTCCCATTATAAAATATGTTCAACAAAGCCAAAATAAAAAGTGTATATGTAACTCGTATAATACTGAGTTATTTTTCTTTGTTCTTTTTTGTAAAATTATGTTTTCAAAGAAAATAATAGATGTTTACTAGTTAAAATATTGTTCAAACTATCGTGTAGTTGTTAAACTGTCGTAATTTTCTTTATTTCTTTCCTGTGAAAAAATTGTACAAAAGGATCGGTAAGAAGAGTTTGGAAATAATTCATAATTAAATTTTTATTTTCAATATATTATATTTATGTGAATTTTTTCATATTGACAAGTGGTTGGATAATTTGGATACCATCTGTACATGTTTTAAATTATAACCAATCTAAATAGTATAAAAAATTGCATAATTTTCTTACAGAAGTATAACAAATTATATATTTATTGATTTTATCTAATATTTATTTGAAAAAGTTAAAGTGCCAAAAAAAATAACATTGAAAAAATAGTTCCATCAAAAAATTAGAGTATTGAAAATTGGTTTTGAGAAAAAAAATTTCATAAAATTACATGATAAAATATGGTTACAGGATTGCTAAATAATAATGGCCAAAATAAAAATAAAAGTATTTTGACCTACTATTGCATAAGTTTCTATTATTAGTATGATATATAGGATTTCAGATAATTATAATAAAGGTTATATGCAAAAAAAAGTATATAAATTTGCATTTTTAATAGAAAGGCCATATGAAAAAATGGGTATTTTAAGAAAAAGTTATATGCCAAAATAAAATAACATCAAATTAGATCATAGCAAAAAAAATATATAATTTCAGATAAAATTTTAAGATCACATGTGGTTTTTCTAGTAAAAGCATATATTTAGGAAATATCATATGCAATATTACATCAATTTTCAATATAAATAGCAAATAAGAAAAATTCATTTTATATAGAATAAATTTACTGCAATGTAATAAATTTATCAAATTTATGTTATATTATCCATGCTAAACCTACCAAAAATTCAATATATTTTACCATTTATTACTTTTAAAATACTAAGACATATACATATTTTAACTTTTAACTTTTACGTTATTATATAATTGCTTTGACTCAAAATGATGGCACAAGATCTGGAACTTTAAAAATAAATAGATGGCAAAATAGAAAATATCTAGAAATATTGGAAAATATCAAAATACTTCAGGTAAAATTATTGATTATTGTAAATTTATTTAATTATAAATGATAATTAATTTATTTATTCATAATTTATTTAGCTTTGCCAAGCATTAGTATTGTAAATGTTATTTTAAAAAATCCACAGTGATTTATACGCATTTGTACTTTTAGGATTAAAAATTTATTTCATTTAAATTTTGGCTATGTATTATAAATTATCAAATTATCATTCTTACATTGATAATACTAGCTCTATCAATTCACTTTTTTATATTTCAACATATGTTTATACAGCAAACTCCAAGTATTTTTAGATATTTTTCAACAAATGAACCAAAATATGCTCTGTTTTCACTTATCTTGAGTAATTTTATTATTTATTATTTAGGAAATTGCAAAAATTTTACTGAAAATATGGGATTTTTAATTGTACAAAAAAAAGAAATAATGATCTATAATTTTATAGATAAATTCCAATTAATTATTGCTGCTGAATAAATTTAATATGAAATAAATCTATTTAATTGTAAAAAAAAAGTAATATCAAAAGTCATGATAAAAAAGGATATTTTTAATACATGTATAAAGGGTCATATGATAAAAATGTATATCAAAATGGCATATATTTCATTGGATTTTTAATTAATATTGCAGATGTAACCTCTATTAGAATTATCTGAGATCCTAATATGATAGATAATGAGAAGTTCTTTGCAAAATACGGTACAGATGTTTAAACACGTAAAAAATATCTTTTTCAGCATCATCATCAAAAAAGCTTGGATACGTAATCTGTGATATGGCTGTGCAATCAGTGTGCAATCAGTATAAATATTTTTGCTTGCACGCGATCAAATATTTAATGTTAACAGTTAACTTTCTTTTTTTCCATTTTTAATATTATTTTTTTTATAGGAACATTCAACCTTTTATTTTTATTCTCATATTTTTTTTCTGGTAGATAATTTATTATAGGCATGTGTTATTTATGTTATTTTTTAAAAATTCTGTGTTCTTTTTATCTTTTTTTTTACATAAATTTTACTTATAAGTAAAGTCTTTTTAGCAAGCCAAGATTATGGGAGTATTTGTATGAATTTTGATAAAATTTATAAGTGTTTTTTACAACAGCATAAACTCATATTTTATTTTTTTTATATAGAACTCATTAGTATTATTTTTAATATTATAAAATATGTAAAATATACAAAAAAATTTCAATAAAGTGCAAATAAAATTATTTTAAATATAAATATGTAATTTTTACTATAAAAATGGTTAATTTATTTATTTATTTTAAAGTTTCCTTTGACTTTTTTTATTGAAAAAAATCGTATACAAAAACATTCGCGAAAAATCAAAGTCAAATGTTACACAAAATAAAGCCAATCAAACTCATGTGCCACATTATAGTCACGTGCCCGAGCTTTTTTGATGGTGACGCTAGCAAAAACTATTGAATCACGTGATAATAACAATTGTATATATCATAGTATTTTTTTTTTATAAAAAAAGTTCACTTTTATTCTTTTTATAAATGTTATCAAGAGTAAAGAAACAAAAGGGGAACACGGAATTGCCTACCAATGGAGTTGTCAAATTTACAGGAAATGTTAACAAAACCTCTTTAACATTAAACGCGAAATTTCATGGCAAGGAAAACAATAAAGCTTATAACTTAAAACTAGAAGAGCGTACGGATAAACCCAAAATTGAATCCGGATTTGAGTGTTCTGCAAAACGCGTTGCTCTAGTGCCAAAAACTGCTGTTAACGTTACTGTAAAGACTGTTGGGGAAAATTCAATTCCAAAAAATAATAAATCAGATAATCAACAGAAGTCAATTGTTAAAGCTGGAAAAGTCTTGAGTTATATTAAACATGGCCAAAAACCCGAATTATCAATTTATGATGAAGCCGCTGGCAAATCAACGAAATCACAAATTCCTAGTAACGCTTCAAAAAGAATAGAGCCTAGAGTGTGGCGTTTAGATGATTTTGAAATGGGAAACCCTCTTGGTGAAGGGCGTTTCGGTCGTGTTTATATGGCAAGAGAAAAGACAAGTAAGAAAATTGTTGCTATCAAATTAATATTTAAAAAAGAATTTCGAGAAAATAATATGATAGAACAGCTAAAACGTGAAGTGGAGATTCAGTCGCATTTGAGACATCCTAATATCTTACGCTTATATGGATATTTTCACGATAAGCATCGCGTATTTTTGGTGTTGGAATATGCCGAAAAAGGAGAATTGTATAAGCATCTTCAGAAAGATGGGCCTTTTACAGAACACAAAGCAGCAAGTTATATATCTCAGATAGCAAATGCCCTTGTCTATCTTCAAAAGAAAAAAGTCATTCATCGAGATATGAAGCCAGAAAATGTATTATTGTCAAGTGATGATAAGATAAAGATTTCGGATTTCGGATGGGCGATTCATACACCAGACACAAGCCAGAGACGAATGACATTCTGTGGTACGCCCGATTACTTAGCACCTGAAATGATCAAAGACTCAGGTTATGACCAAAAGATAGATTCATGGGCGCTTGGAGTGTTGTGTTATGAATTTTTGGTTGGGGAGCCTCCTTTTATGGTTGAAGACTTACGTGAAACTTATCAAAAAATTGCTACGGTAGATTATAAAATACCAAATCAAATCTCTTCGGAAGCTAAAAATCTCATTTCGTCTTTATTACAGTCCGATCCTGAGAAACGTTTGCCCCTCGATCATGTTACAACACACCCATGGATTTTGAAGAATAAGTAATTATTATTGTATTTATCAATATAGTTAATGGAAATTCTATACTAAAATAGCCTTATAAAAAATTAAATGCTTTTTTCAAAAATTTCATAAATATTTACACGATTCTTAAGATCTAAAAACGTTACAAAATTCTTTCATGTTCCATAAACTGAATTATGGTTGAATAAGATAAATATTATCCTAACTAGTGTTCGCAGGGCTAGGTTCAGAATTGGAATCAAATATAAATCTTCCAGGTGCTGGCTTTATAGCCGCATTTTTAAGTAATCTCTGCATAAACTGAGTAATTAACTGCATTAAAGTCTCATAAGTCTGCGTTTAACAAGTTGAATTAATATAATGGCTAATAAAAAATAAAAACTCAATCGATTTCAATTACCTCATCACGTTGAAAAAAAAAAGATTAGAAAAAAAATGCTAAATAATTAAATAATTTAAATGCTTGGTTATTTTAGCTGTGAACATATCTAATAGAATCGTAATTAATTTTGATTACAAACCTCTTGGCTTTCTTTTGTGATAACTTTTGATAGAATCTGCAACCATTCCGCGTTTCGATCTTTCTTTTAATAAATCTTGAATATCCTTTAATTCTATAGGGATTTTGTTTCGTGACCAACATAAACGCGCTGGTATACATCCATCCCTGAATAATATCGCGATACGCGCAAGAATAAACTTACAATAACAGAATTTCGATTATAATTATATTTAGATCAAGTCAACTTTATTTTCCGAAAAAAAAAAAATTTATTACAGTTAATCAACCTTTCCGTAGGATCAATGTCAAAAGCCTGTCGAAAAGAACGGACACTTTCATCTTCGGAAACTTCTTCGGTTCCCTTATCTACAAACGCAAAAATTAAAAAAAAATCATAATTACAAAAATATAATTAACATGCCTTGACGAGTGACCAATTAATTTATTTTTGTTACTACGTAATTTTCTTTCTTGCTGGGATCATTAAGTTTAGTTATAAAGGAATATCACTATGTGACGAACATACAGTATTATGCTTAGAGAAAATACCATATTTTTTCAATATTAAGCACCCCGAAATTAAGCACCCCTCCAAACTTTCCAAGCCGCCGTGTTAAAAAAATTTTTATATGAAATACTAATAAGATAACTTCCAAAATTAAGCACCCTCCTAAATTTTTTTGTTCAAAATCCTTGCAAAAAAGGGGTGCTTAATATTGGAAAAATATGGTATAGATGTGGTACAAAATAGTTGCTACTGTATTTTTTTAATAAATGTTTTTTCAATCATTTCAACTGGAATGAATTAATGGTTAGGGATATGCGGTATGGATTTTTCCAGCATAACCACCAAGAAATCACCAGCATGTAATCAAAAAAATTGCAATTCATTTCCATAAATTGACAATAATCCGTTAAAAAAATTTTGTTTTATTTTTCAAATAATATTTAGAAAAACCATTGTATAGATTCCAAAATTGAATTTACATGCATTCTTGCTTTCTCTGCAAGTTTACTTATGAATGCCAATATTTTACTAGAGTTAACTTTTACAAAATTAAATACAAAAGTGCAAAAAAATGGTATACAACCTTTTCTTTTAACCTTAATCAAACTTTTAGAGAAGGCATTTATTCCTATAGAAATTATGTTTAGAAAAGCTGAATAATATGTGTATTAGGTTTTATTCAAAAAAAACAAAAGTTTCAATAAATTAATTTAATCATTTTTTAGATATGATTATTAAAATCAATCATGTGCCAATGATTTTTTAGTGGTTATACTAGGAAAGTTTGTGGTATGCCAGAAATTAGCTGATTGACAGAAAATTCTGCAAAGCAGATTTTTTTTAACTGAGCACATTTACAAATTTATTATGGTGCCAAAAGTCTATACTTGACAATAAAATTGGGGTATTTATAAATCTTTTAGCATTTTAAAAAATATAGAATTTTAAAGAAACAAACTGGTAACTTTATTCTTTAAGACAAGTACTATTAAACTACCAGTCAGATTTTCAAAAAAATGGCTACATAAAAAGTTATAGGTGTTTGAAATTTGGTAATTTTTATATGATTGCCCTAAATTTGAAACAAAAAAGTCAGGTGAATGCATTTATTTTGCAAAAATTCACATAATTCAGATTGTCATTTATTTATTGAGTGCTGTTTTTGGGCTTAAAATGATAAATTTTATTCAACCATTTTAAATTCCACCTTATATCTATTCAATTTTCTGAAAAAAATACTATCATCAGCGCAATTTTCAGTATTCTTTTTCAGAAATTTTCCTTTTTTATATATGCTCGTATTTGTTTTACGATTTTTCATTTAGAAATCAAAGTTTTTCATTAGCTACTTTCTATACACGTAATAAAACAACAATTTGAAATACAGTCACGTGATTGTCAAGTATAGACTTCTGGCACCATAAAAGATAAAGCATTCTAGAAAATATATATAATAATGCAAATAAGAACTATACTACAAATTCCAATATTATTAACCTGCAAATCCCATATCAAATGATCATTTTTGTTAAACATCATCAAAATTGATAGGGGTGTTTATTTTTGTAATTTTTATTTACTTTCTATAAAAATATTTTTTTATATCTTAAATATTTTTTTTGTTTCATATTTTTTTTAAAATATTTTTTGAAGAAATGACATAAAGAAAGTTAGCATAAGAGAAAGAACATCATATTCAATTGAAGAAAAATTGATAATGTAAAAAATGTCATGACAAGACATTTTGATTTAATTACTCCAATATTGGAAGATGGGTAAAAAAAAAATGATAATAAGGAAAATAAAAAAAGTAAGCATATTGAGTCTAAAAGGAAAGTTTTTTTATTCAAAAGCAGAGGAAAAATTATATAATTGGATTATTGAATAAAGAAAAAGAGGATTAGCTGTCAATTAATATACTTCAGTAAAATTATAAATGTATAAAATGCTTAAAGAATCTATAATTCAAGTATTATATCTTATAAGAGAGCATAAATTTCAATGAACTCTTACTTGTTTATAAAGAGATTTGATTTATCATTACAGTAAAAAAAAAAATTAAAATATTACAAAAATTACCTGAAGATACAGAAGTAAAGATAGAAGAATTTAGGTGATTTATTATAAGATTAAAAACAAAATACAGTTTTGATTTAAATAGTATTTTAATATGAATAAGACACTGGTTTGGTTTGATATAGCAGGTAATGATTATTAACAATAAAGGTAATAGAACAATTTAAATGAATTCATATTTGTATTATGGAAAATGATAAAAATCAGTTTACAGTGGTATTAACTTATTCAGTAAGTAAGAAATTGTTTTTTATTTGCATGTATTTTATTTTTTAATTGTCGTAGCTAAGATTGCTTGCAGACTTATTGGGAAACATTAAACAGAATTTCAGACAATTTTTATCAAAATGTAAATGACGAAGTTGAAAGAATAGTACATATTTTGTATTCTTTCAATATTTCCTTTTTTATATGACAAGTGACATTATACAACTAATTAACGTACTTTTATAGAAGGATGATAATCTTGATGATTTCAATAGTGAAGATGATACAAATGACGATATAAATGAAAAATATAGTAATACAGATGAAGATATAAATGAAAACGATGTTGATGCAAATGAAAATAATAATGTGAATGATGAAAATGATGATGTGAATGAAGATGAAGGCAATACATATGTTAATAATACAAATGAGAATATAGATGAAGATGATAATAATGATGATGTTGATATAAATGAAGATATAAATAAAAGTGATGTAATATTTGTGATAATATGAATGAAGATATAAGTGAAAATGAACTAGATGATGATGATTCTGATGAAAATAATATAAATGAAGAATAAGTAGTTGATTAATTTTAAGTTTTTCAGAACAAACTGAACTAATAACTTCAATTGATGCTAGAATTGCTTTAGCCTAAAATCTTCCATCTTTTTCAGACACTGCGTATAATGAGTTTATAAAGCTGATATTAATGCATCATCTTTCAGATTCAGCTGAAAATGATATATTAAAGTGGTTTCGTAAGCATCATCTTCAAGATGATATTGTTTTACCAAAAAGTACAATAGAAGGTCGTGAATTTGTCAATTCTATGAATATTGATCATTTATTATATGTTAAAATAAAGGTTATGGAATATAAAAATGAAGAATATTTTCTTTATCATCATCTTATTTTTGACGCTGTTAAAAAACTTTTGTCCAATTCTAATATTTTAAAGTACTGTCAATGGGAATTTATGGCAGAATATAATGAACAGTATGAATGTGTTTATGGTGAACAATGGACTGGGTTGTGGTAAGAACATGTTCAAAAGTTAATTGGTGAAACAGGATTAAAAAAAATATTATCAATAATCCTTTACTCAGATACTACTACATTAGACCATCTTGGTAAAAGTTTTGAGCATCCGGTCTATTTATCTTTAGGTAACATTCTAAACTGGCGTAGAAACAAATGTGATGCTAAGGTCTTACTGGGATTTTTACCTAAATTAAAACTATTACATAATCGCTAAAACAATAAAAAAAGTTTTGCATCAGCTAAAAGAATTCTGTATCAACACTGTTTTGATATTATAACAAAACCAATATATGAATGTTCAGAAAGGAATGGACTAAATATTAAAACTAATATGCAAACAATTTGGATCTTCCCATTTCTTTTAAAATTTATTGGTGATTTACCAGAGGATGCATCATTAACATTGACCTATAATTCAAGCTAATACAAGCGTTCCTATCATATATGCACTGTAATGATCAATAAACTGAACAATCCTGACTTGTCACAATCTTAAATTGGATTGAGAACTCATGATAATATGCAACTTGTTTTGAGAAATAATCTTTTTCATAAATATTCTATATATCCAACATAAAATATTTTCTGAAAATTTTGGTATTAAATATAAATTATTTTTATTGATTATTATTACCAAATTTTTATATTATTCATATTCTAATATTTAATTTAATTTAATTTACTTTACAGTAGACTTAATATTTATAGTGCCATCTTGCCTGATCATATGCACCATTGCGATTTAGGATTATTTAATTATCAAGTTACTTTTACCTAAAATTATATTCAATTATATTGCAGACAAAAAGGCATTGATGAATTTGATAAACGTTTATCATCAATTTCACGTTTTTCTGACCTTAAATTATTTAAACATGGTCTTGAAAATATTGCAAGGTTTACTGCTGCAGAATTTTGAAGTATGATGAAGCAACTTGTGTTTGTTGTTGATGGCTTAATTGTTGCAAAACATAAGTCCGAATTGACATCTAGTCTAATAAAATAATACAACAGTAAACTTGTTAATTTATTTGTATTATGGAATCAGATGTATATTTTTAGTCATAAAGAATCTTTTACAGATTCTAATCTCAACAAATTTCAGGTAAATTTCAATTTGTATTTTTTTATTTATTATATAATTATACAATATTAAAATTTTAATTTCTAATTAATTATTTATGCCAATTGTAGATACTGAAATAAAATATCCAAAATTGCACAATTGGTGCTATCATGTAGTTAATATAATGTGGGAATATGGTGCAATAAATGGGTTCAGTAGCACCAAAACTTATGAATCATTACACAAATTTTGTGTTAAAATTCTGTATAGAATGAGCAATCATCAGAATGCAACTTTACAAATAACAAAAGTGGTATTTTATTATTTTTTTAAATTTAATTATATTTTTTAATTAAGAATAATAATTTTATTAAATAATTAAATTAGGTGTGATGTGAAAGTATTCTTAAGTATCTTTGTCAAATAACTTTACCTACTATTAAAGAACATCATCAAACTTCAACACTAAGTGGTATCAAAAGCAGTTTTACATTGTCTAATTTTAATAACTTTATTAATACATACAAGATTTCACTTCATTTAGCACTAGAAGCTGAAAAAACATTTGACGTATTTATTAATTCATTAAATGAATATTTAGATTTTATTAAAGACATTACAGATGAAGATGTTAAAAAAACTCTAATCAAATGGTATACTAATGCATTTGTTAGAGGAACTGACACTATACGAACTAAAAGTAATTATTACAATATGTCTGCATTTAGCAACATTGCAATTAATATGAACGAAGAGGAGGCAGTAGAATATAATACAATTGATGGTATATATTTTGCTAAGGTAAATTTTAAAAATTTGTTATCTATATCATTATTTTACTAATTGTTACTGAATAACTAACTTTAAAATTACATTTTTAATATAAATAATAAAGCTTTTGATGTTATTTAGTTTAGAGATTCCTGATCATGAAATACAAGAGCTGGCATTGGTTCATTGGTATGACTTCAAATACAATAATCCAACCTGACTATTTAAGTATAATTGCCCATTTGTGAAAGCCATTCCAATGTTTACAGTTATAGCAATTGATTCTATTGTTGAACCAGTTCATATTATTTTGCGTTTTGGTAAAATTAATGAATATTTTATAAACATGTTCATTTTTTAAAAAGAATTACAACTTGTATATTAAAGTCATGTATTATTTACAAATATAAAGTTATTACAATATAATTTGTAAAATGAAAATAATTATTTTTCGTTTGTAACATTTTTTGTAATAAAAATAAGCTAATAAAAATTTATGACATTGAACAAGATGCTAAACAACGATAAGTTAATCAAATTGTTGTTTACAAATTAAACAAAATGTTGAACAATACTAAATTGATCAATGTGTTGATTAATATTACCATAGTGCTGATCATTGCCATGTTCATCATGTCAAATTTACAGTTTCTACCAGCACATTGAAATACCAGCTTTTAAGTTCTTGATATAACCATTGTAAGCATTGCGAATACATTTTAAATTAATTTCAGTTATTTATTTTCTGCAATATTTTTGTTATTATTTATAATCTATTCGTAAACCATTACAAAATACATTACAGAAATAATATAAATATAATTTACCATTTCAAAAGTATAACGTAATTACATAAATACTACTAAAATATTACAGAAATATTAAAAATATATATCAAAAAAAGTATTATTTTTAGCAAAGTATGCAGGATTTTTAGCTCTGCTAAAGGCTGTCCTGATACTGTTATATTTTTGATTACTCTAAAAGGAGAAGAAGGAGTGCAAATCACATCATGATGAAGTGGTATAGCACTAACTGCCATATCACATCCATCTTGACGACTTTCATGTCATTTTTTAAATATTTTGTTAATAAAGGTTTACTTGTATCTTCATAATTTTACTTAGTTGTATAAGTCTTGATAATATGATTTAATAGGGTTTTACTAAACTTAAAGACTTTTCTTCCAAATATTTGATCGTTTAGTAACTATTCCAAAAGTTGAAGTTGGCTGCTAAAACTATGCTAATAGAAAAATGAAAGTAAAAAATAAAATAAACATAATAAAATATATATTATTAAAGCTTAAAGTATTTTAGTTTTTATTTGCATGTATAAGGCTCTAATCAGTTTCAGTAATTACTGAACCATACTGATCGGTTTCAGTATCAGAATGGTTTCAGTTTTTGATTTACTGAACTAAAATTTTCAGTAAATTTACTAATTGATTTTAATAATTGCAGTTTTGGTATCGAATTTACAATTCACTGAACTGATTTACTGATCACTTTCAGTAAATTTACTGATTAATTTTGGTAAATTTACTGATTAGTTCTGATGATTGCAATTTACTGAACTGATTTATTGATCAGTTGACTATTAAAAAAACATTGCAAACCATTTTTTAACAAGTAAATTAATAAATAAAAAAACGTTTTGCAGCATTTTTTTATTAAAACAATTAAAAAATGTTGTGAATATTTTTATTAACAATTTTATAAAAAAATGTTTCTGCACGTTTTTTTAATAAAAAATGTGAAAATGTTGAAAATTAAACCGATAATGAATCAGTAAATCAGTTCAGTTTTTGGTAATTATCAGTCAGTTTTAATATTGATAATTATCAAAACTGATCAGTATTAGTAATTGGCAATACTGATACCAGTTCAGTTTCAGTTTTGGAAATTACTGAACCCTATGCATGTATTTAAATATAACAATTTATTTTAATTTATTTTATACTGTTTATAGGTAATACAAAATATCCTTCAATCTGCATTTTTAAAGGAAAAATAACTTCCTTGTGATAAAACTATTCTAAAAAGGTGTTATTCATTAGTTTCAAGAAAATGGATGGATGACATTTGAATTAATGAATTATTATTTAAATTTTTATCTAAAATTCATATATCTGAAAATTTATCAAAAGAACTTGCTATAACTGTATATGATTCTTTTTGATGTTATTTAGAAAAAAGTATAAAAATTAAATTTCATCAGCATAATTTTCATTTAGCTATTATTTCTGCAGGGTTAACTAATGTATATCAATTTCTTGATATAAACCTTTCAAAGATTATGCGAAAAGATTTGCATGAATAAATAAGTTAAGGTGATGGCTGTGATGCTGAAGAAGCTGCAGCTGGTAATTTAAAAAAAGCAAAAATTAGCAATGTATGTGGATGGGTTAAACATTCATAGGATGCTATTTCAAATCAAATTATCTTCAATTCTTTTAAATAATATGTTATTTCAAATAAAGCTCCAAATGGGTCAGTTTGGGTCAGGTATTTACCAGTTCAGGTAGAACCAAAAACCAAATGAGAACTGAACTGGAACTGTTCGGTTCGGTTCAGATTTACTTAAAAATGCATAAAAATGCAAAAATTGGAATATCTCGGCAACCAGTGATCATATAAATGCATACTATAGCTTGTTAGACTCGTCTTATCAAGACGCATCGAATGACAGTAAAACTAAGTTTCTAGCATCAATATATCAAGAGATAGCTCACGATAGATGTAATTTACAAAATTAGTGCTAGAAAGCCATCTATCAAAAATAGAGAGATTATCAAGATGTCATTTGATAGGCCTCGATGAAATGATTCTAATTAGCCTTAATTTACCATTTTTAGATCACTGGATAACAAGATATTCCAATTTTCACATTTTTTAAAATTTTTGAATGTTAAAAATTAAAATTTTGATTTGTGCTATTACTCATTATCTACTGATTGTATAAGAACAAATTTATATTCATTAGAATCGCCTTGATATGATGCGTCAAATGATGTAATATTGTATCTCTGGCATTGATGGATAATCTTTTAACATTAATTTTAAGTAAACATTTAGCATATGCTATACTATAATGTATTGATGCTATAAACATAATATTACATCATTTGATGCATCATAGCAATGCAATTCTAATGAATATAAATTTGTCTTTATATAATCAGTAGATAATAAGTAATAGCACAAATCAAAATTTTAATATTTAACATTCGAAAATTTTAAAAAAATGCGAAAATTGGAATATCCTGTCATTCAGTGATTCAAAAATGATAAAGTAAGACTAGTTAGAATCGTCTCATTGAGACCTATTAAATGACATCTTGATCATCTCTCTATCTTCGATAGATGGCTTTCTAGCACTAATTATGTAAATTATATCTATCGTGAGCTATCTCTTGATGTATTGATGCTAGAGACTTGATTTAATGTCATTCAATGCGTCTTAATGAGATAATTCCAACAAGCTAGTATATGCATTTATACGATCACTGGTTGTCAAGATATTCCAATTTTCACATTTTTTCGCATTTTTAAGTAAATCTGAACTGAATCGAAGATTCCAGTTCTAAGAACTGAAACTGGAACTGAATCAGATTTCATGCCAGTTCGGTTCAGTTTCTGGTTAAAAACTGACCTGTTCAGAGCTTTAATTTCAAATATATTAGATGGATCATAATATGATATAGTTTATAAAGAAATTAATAAATTACTTGCAGACAGTATTCTAAACAAGTCAGATCAATTCAAGTAACTGTTAGGTTAAATTGAAATATTTAGGTTGGGTTATTAAATTCATAATCTAATTTTAGGTCAGGTTACAGCTTGACTCAACCTAATTAGCTCATTAATTTGAAGTAGAGTTCTGAATCGGGTTAGGTTAACCCAGATGACCCATCGGGTTGACCTGAAATATTCAGGTCGGGTCATCAAATTTGTGACCCAGTATTAGGTCAGGTTACAGATTTGATCCAACCCGTTAACCCGTTGATCTGATATTTTTTAGTTAATTTATCAAAAAAATATTGCAAAAACATTTTTTTAATAGTAATTTAATAAAAAATAATGTTTCGCAACATTTTTTTATTAAGTTAGAAGAAAATGTTGCGAAAACATTTTCTAATAGAAAATTTAATAAAAAATAATGTTTTTGCAATGTTTTTTTTATTAAGTTAGAAGAAAATGTTGTTCTAATAGAAAATTTAATAAAAATAACGTTTTTGCAACATTTTTTATTAAGTTAGAAGAAAATGTTGTTCTAATAGAAAATTTAATAAAAAATAACATTTTTGCAATATTTTTTTTATTAAGTTAGAAGAAAACGTTGTGAAAACGTTTTCTAATAGATAATTAATTAAAAAAAACTTTCTGCAATATTTTTTTTACAAATTTAGTAAAAAATGTTGCGAAAACATTTTTTAATAGATAATTGGTTAAAAAAAATGGTTCACAACATTTTTTTTGTATAATTAATAAAAAACGGTATGAAAATATTTTTTAATATTATCAAGTAAAGTGAATCCTTTTTAATGGATTCATTTTTTTTAATAGGTCAAATTAGGTCAGGTCAGATACCTAATTTGATCTGCTTCAGGTCAACTTTTTGCCTGACCTGAAAAAATCAATCAGGTCAGACCAGATCAATTACTCAACCTGACCTGACCTATTTGGAATTCTAAGAAAAGCAATAATTAAGGAGTTACAGAAGCAACTTAAAAATCATTATAATGTAATAGAAGAACAATCTTTTTCACACACTGTAGTGAAGATGCTTTCGTTGACATTTTCAAGTCACATATAACACGCTACTCTTCATGTAGATCTTATTATTTTTGCAGTTTTAAGGGAGAAAATGCATTTGATGAAATTGAAGAATACTGAATGATAAGAATTGGAGGAACGTAATTATGGACAGGAACAATTAAGTTTTGTTCGTCTACATGTATCTGAAATTGATAATTCAAATATTAGTAACAAGAGGAAAACTAAAGCAAAGTTATCAGAAAATAGTGAGATGACTATCACATAGAACTAAAGATGATGGATGGTGTAGATAAGAAAAATCATAAATTTGAAGCAGATACTGTTCAATTTTGTTTTTTTGGATCAATGTCAAATTTAGAATATCTTATGTGAGATTATATCAATTTGTGAAAATAATAAAGCAAAAAATGGGTAAATTTTGCAAGGTTTCCTTGTGATTTTTTTTTAGATATGTTTGAGGGTACACATGGCAAAATTTAAATAATAAAAAAATCTGATTAAATTTACTAAAATGATAGAACTCTTTAATTGAACAAAATTTTATTACTTTTTGTCTTTAAAAAATTAATAATAATTTAATTATCTAGAAAGCTTTACATAAAGTAATTACAAGTTGATTAATAAATTTAATAAATAAATAAAACGTCTAATTTTAATTAAATAACTAAATAAAAAATAATCTAAATTTCATTTAGTATTTTCATAAATTTATTTCCTACATTAAAAATTTCGTAAAATTTATCATTATAATTGTGTAATTGTCACAATTTGAATTTACCCAACAACAGATGAATATAAACAAATTTTTCATTAATAAAAAAATATTATTATTACCATTACTGCAAAAATTACATTAATTTAATATCATTTTATAAATCAAATATATAATTTATTTTAACACTCATTAACTCATTTTAACCTTCCTAACCATCAATCTGAATGGTCTTTCTATTTAAAACTTTTCTTGAGTTCCTATTTTTACTTTTTGATCTTTAAGATCAATAATCTCTTGTTAAGTCATACTCACCGATCCTGCATTTCATCTGTAACAACTTTTGAATTTCTGCTTCAGTTAGTAATGCAATCCTAGAATATAGGATAATTTTATAAAACCAATATATTTAATAAATTTAAATGGTATATTCCAAAAAAATTCAAATAAATTTATTGAAATATTCCATTTTGGTTTTCTTTCATCAGCAAATAACACTGTTACTTCTTCAATGAATTTGACTTTTTATGTTTATTATCAAAGTTTGATCATATAATAATGTTTTGACTTTAATAATAACAATATAATATTATTCCTACATACAAAATTTTTATTCTTTTCGTTCATTCACATTAAAAATTTTATTTTTATTTTAATTCTCTCATATCACAATCTTTATTTCTTATAAATCCTTAATAATTTAGAATTTTTAGAATAAATAAATTTTGGAAGTAATAAAATCCGATTTGAAGATTTGACAATAGAATAATATCCTTATATTATTTAAATTATAATTTTACTTGCATTATTTTCTACTTCTTACATTATAATTTTTATTTTTCTACGCATCTACTTAATCATAAATAATTTAAAGTTTGTTGATATTTATTTGATATTTTTATATTGATTTTTTTATGATATAACTCCATATAAAAATTAATATAACCTTATCGCTTTTGATTTCTATACTGTCACAAGTTTCTTATCACCATCTCTAAAAGTGAGAAAAATCAAATAAATAATAAGAATGTACTTATACCACAAGAAGTTATTTAATGAAAAAAATAAAATTTATCTTTTTTTTGTGTAGCATAAGTATAGCATATCGTCTAAAAAAATATTTTTTTCCAAAAATATTATTTTTGCACTGTTTATTTATAATACTACACAATTATAGGGCCATTCTTAAACCTGATCCACAGTCCAGATGCCAATTCTGGACCAGTCAACTTTTGATTGGCTAAGCATTTTTATTACATAAACTACGCCTTTATTCTTTTTGTGGTACTGTATGTTATACTTAGTATTTTATTTCAGTTTGTATATTTTAAATATTACTGTTATTTATTGTAGTTTTATGATAATACTAAATGTATTTTTTTTTTTTGAAGAGTTTTATGATATATTAATATTATTTAAAGTTTTAGAGTTAAGCAAAATTGTTTAAAAAAGTTTGTAAATTACACATTTATAACATTACCTTTAAAGCTAATATAATATTTTGTACTTTTATTTTAAATTATAAAAAATAATGGGAAGACCTTTTTTATAAAGTTAGATGCAACTTTACTTATTTATTAAAAAAAGTTTAATAAAATGCATTCCAAAATATAATTTTTAAATAACATGTTACTCTAACATGATAGTATTAAATGCCTTTAAAAAAAGGTATTTTGTAACTTTTTTTAAAAAACATGATTTGTTTTTTTTAAGACAAATATTATACAAACCAATCTCATTCAATTAGATTTGCTGATCCAGAATAAGCATCTGAACCATGAGTTTTGAATACTATTTTGATTTATTTGACTTTTTTATTTTAGTATTCATTTTTGGATATGATTGGCAAAGTTTTATTCATTCATATATAAAGTCAAAAATAATATTCAAAATCTACTTTTTATTCTTATATTAAATTACCAGAATTTCAGATAATTATAATAAAAGTTAAATAAAAAAAATAATACTTTATTATATCCGATATCCCATAGGATCATAATTAGTGTTCTGAACAGATCAGATCAGACCAGTTTTGAGTTAAATCTGATCTGATCTGAATTTGAATCAAATAAAATCAGATTTAATCTAATCTGATTCAAATCTGAATTAGATCTGATCTGATCTGATCTGAATCTGACTTGATCTGATCTGGATCTGATTCAGATCTGATTTGAATTTTTATTCGCAATTTTTTTTATAATTTTAATAGAAAATGTTGCAAAACATTTTCTATTAATCAATTATATGTAAAAAATGTTTCACAACATTTTTTTATGATATTAATAGAAAAACGTTGCAAAATGTTTTCTATTAATCAATTAAATGTAAAAAAAACATTTCGTAATATTTTTTTTACAATTTAATAGTAAAATGTTGCGAAACATTTTCTATTAAACTATTATATGTAAAAAAACTGTTTCACAACATTTTTTTATGATATTAATAGAAAAATATTGTGAAACATTTTCTATTAATCAATTATATGTAAAAAAAATATTTCGCAATATTTTTTTATAATTTAATAGTAAAACATTACGAAATATTTTCTATTAAACAATTAAATGTAAAAAAATGTTTCGCAACATTTTTTTTATGAT